>JAJONR010008229.1:0-31190 GCA_029582245.1 Solanum etuberosum
GTAATGGATGATCGAGCTTTCTATATTCTTTGGTCTATCTACCCTCTCCTCTCTCGATTTTAAGAATAAACAATAGATTTATCTTATGGTGCGCAAGCATAAAATACTAAAACAAGAATATAGAAGTAACTTATAATGACAACCAAGAATTAATTCATAAACCTTAAATATTCAACATTCGATTCGTAGCTACAGCCCCAGAACAAGGGAGTTTAGCCACTAATCTCTAAGAAAAGAAGAAAAAGAAAAGAACCCTAAAAAATATTGACAACTTTATACTTTGATGCCCTCTAATTGATCTCCCCTAATAATTATTTCTATGGACTATTTATAGATGTAGAAAACCCTAAATAAAATAACTGAGTCCAAAACAAACTAGAAACCAAAACCAAAACAGAGTTGGAATTGTTGTACGCGTGAAACTGTGTCGCTCAACATAATTGCGCGCGTCTTCAATTGTTGTTGCTGCCTTCAGATTCTGACACGTGGCCATCAATTTAATTGCAATTCTCCTTCTTTCTTTGGCAGTTAATATGTTTATATATTATTATATTAATTTAATCTATTAAGTTGCCTGCTTGATTTCCTTCTTCAACCTTCCATCTTTAATTCGTTTTAGCTCCAAACTTCTTCAGTTTTCCATCAATTTAATCCTACAAATAAAATACACTATTTAGCACAATTCATAAAATTCATGCTAAAAAAGGATAGATATAAATAATAAATGTGAGGCAAATAATGATTAAAAATATGTATTTTTGGCCTCACATCACCCTCATCAACTCTGTGTTAGATTCCTTTCCAACTTATATGATGTCCCTCTTTCCTATACCACCAATAATCATTAGTAAGCTGGACAGAATCAGGAAGAAGTTTTTGTGGCAAGGAAATAAAGACAGGAAAAGCTACCACTTGGTCAAATGGTAATCTCTGATAATTGACAAGAAGTTTGGAGGTTTGGGGATAAAGAATCTGGATACTCATAGTAAGGCACTCAGAATGAAATGGCTATGGAAGTATGCCAATGATAAAGAGACACTATGGGGAAGAGTCATAGAAGCTAAGTATGAGGAGGAAGACAGATGGATGACTAAGGAAATTACAACTCCCTATGGAGTTAACTTATGGAGATCCATCAGAGATCTCTGGAATGAACTGAAGTGCTTCTTCAAGATCAAGGTGAACAATGGGGCTAAAACTAGGTTCTGGAAAGATGAATGGCATGAAGAAGGCAACTTAGAAAGGTTATTTCCAGATATCTACTCATTAGTACTACACCAACAGAGTACCATGGCAGAATTATGGACAACAGAGGGATGGAGATTCAACTTCAGAAGGCAATTCAATGATTGGGAAATACCAAGAATGGCAGATTTCATCAACAAGATTGAGCAATTCAGTGGGTTGGGAACAGATGAAGATGAACTATGGTGGAAGGGGGATGAGAAAGGCACATACAAAGTGAGCAAAGCATACAGGAAAATGAACCACAACCAACAGCCAAGCAGTTGGCCATGGAAGAACATTTGGAAAACCAAAATACCATATAAAGTGGCATGCTTTGTGTGGCTTTTGGCAAAGGAGGCAGTGCTTACCCAAGAGAACCTAATGAAAAGAGGGATAATTTTAAGCCCCAGGTGCTTCTTGTGTGGGGAGCAGGCAGAAACTGTGAATCATCTATTCCTACATTGTAGAATCACAGGACAACTATGGAGATTGTTTTTGAACCTCAGAGGAATAGCATGGAGCATGCCTGGGAAAATTACAGAGGCCTTAACAAGCTGGGAACAAGCTGGGTTGTTGGCCAAGAATAGAGGCAGGTGGAGGATAGTCCCAGCAAGCATTTGGTGGACAACATGGAAGGAGAGGAATTCTAGGTGTTTTGAGAGCATAGAGAACAGTATGCAACAAGATTAAGATTAATTGCATCTTGCTACTGTGTTTTTGGTGTAATCAGTTACTTTTAAATGATCCTGTCTCTATTATTGATGTTTTAGACTCATTATAGACATAGGATCATAGAATCATAGATGTAGGTAGTACTTTGTAAATATGGGGCTACTACTACTCTTGTAAGATTCGGATTCTAACATATATAGACAAAGTTACCAGTTTCAAAAACAAAAAAAAAAGGACCAACATCTCCTCATTATTTGGTTTGAACTTATTTATTTCATATGGAAAAATTCATAATTTTGTTATGGAAGCTTCTGTATTTCCCTGATAAACTGAATGCTAAATGAAGAAAAAATGACAGTCCCTCACACCCAATGAATAGATCACTTCAGTTCATGAAAAAAAAATGAGTTTGGGAATGCTATCTAGCCTATAATACAACTGACAAGTGCCAGCTTCTTTAGATCACATATCACTTTACTCCTTTTCTTTCATACGTATTGATGAGAAAATGGACCTTGGCCTCACTCAACCACGAAGACTAGCTCAAGAGGTTCAAGACCGTATAAGGGAAAAAAGTTGCCACATTCCACACCGATGTGGGACTCTAACAAGTATCATACATCACTATCCTAAAGGAACTTCCAAAAACTAATAACAGTTTCATAAGTTAGGAGGATTTCAATAGTAAAACTACCAAGTCAAGATTTAAAGGTTAGATTTGCTACTAAATAGAATGTCTACCCTGTCATTTCCAGAAGGGCAAGATGAATTTGGAATTCACAATGGGCTGCTAACTCATAGTTACTCTCCATATTTAAAGGAAAGCAACACATACAAAAAATTGAAAATGAGAAAAGATGGGAAAGAGAACCAATACTGCAATAGTACCTTCAACTTTTGGAAGTAGCAATCCATTTCACTACCTATTCCATCCTTTACCATATTTTCTGAGGAAAAAAGTTGCTCTTCCGCAGATCCTTCACCAACCAAAGCTTCCTGTAGTCACAAACAAGGCAAGAACTATACTTACAAAATAATCAATCAAGTCACCAAGCAATACATTCTTTACCACAAGAAAAACATGGCATATTGAACGGAAACAAATAAGGATGAACTTGCTAAAGAAGGCACATACAAAATGTAGCCACTGGACGAACTGCTAAACAGTAAGTTAGGTCAGCTTATTGGTTTTTGAACAACCGAGAAATCTCTGAGCGCCAGCGGCGTGCGGTTCAGAACTTTAGATAATGGATTCGCTCCTCTAACCTTCTTCACTTAAATACCATCCTTTTCCCTGCGACAGGGTTCAAACCCATGTCATACGCCTAATCTACACATCACACATTGTGCTCTTACCACTAGAGCAAAGCCCTGGGAGCTTATTGGTTCTATCTCCTTAAACTGAATTTTATATAGATATGAGGAAGAGATTTCAGGAATGCTAAATTAGGATATCTCATCTTCTCACTTCCATCAAGAGAAATAACTGCCAGTGGAAGCATCTTTACAACACAAATGCTCAATAGTTCCTTTTTTTATAAGTAAAACTGTAAAAGTATTTTCCATTCGACCCAAATGCTCAATAGTCTCAGCCAGAACATTGTACAGACCCTATTTTCCAGTTGATGTTATCATTTATACATAAATCAGTGTTGAGTGTCTACCTTCCACAAGGTCACAACATATATAGATGGCTAAATCATCAGAAATTTGGTTCCACAACAAGAGGTGATAGAGGCTAAGTCTCAGCTTTCATTTTGCAAAGTTAAGCTACAAATTTAATTGAGTGAATAGATTAAACACCTACTAAACTATCACCTTTTGCAATTTTCATACCTAAACTAGGGTGTTCACAAAACCTCCCTGAACTACCATGAACTCATATTAAAATATTCCCTGGAGAAATATGACATGCTACGTGAACATCACGCTCCAAAAGTTTCTCAAAGAGTTCCAAATGGCAGTACACGTGAAAAAAATTGAGTGACTAGGTTAAAACCTAAACTATCACTATTTTTCATGTTTCATAACTAAACTATTGGGTGTTCACAGAACCTCTAAACTCATTGTGCCAGATGGACTCATTTTTAAGACTTTTTTTCATCTCTCACGTGTCTCTCAGCAAGCTATCCCAACTATTTTGCCACATATTCAATTGGGGGGGGGGGGGGGGTATTCACTCAATTTAATAAGATATCTACAGTAGATAATTTAATTAATCTAATTAAATTATTTACTCTAGATAATCAAATTAAATTGAGTGAGCGGGTTAAAACCCCTCTAAACTATCTTAGAGTATTTATCAAAAAAACTTAGATTATCTAGAGTAGGGAGACATCTTACGGTAAGGGTGTCTTATTTCCACAAGGTAGATACTTGATGATTCTTCTCTTTTTGACAATATATGGTTAAGGTTGAAACGAGTGAAGTTCAATTTGAAAAATTATACTCCCTCTGTTTCAAATTTTGTGTCTTAGTTACAATATGGAAAGTCAAAGAATATTTTCTTTGACCACGATATTTTCAAATACTTTCTAAATATCTTGAATTGTTAACCATTGTTACTTTAGTACTTTTTATTTAGTTTCTAAATATATATATTTTATTTCAAAAAAAATTGAAGATTCTATGTCTGAATTTACACAGAACATTAGTTTGACCCTAATACTCTGAATCAAGCCACACGAATTGAAATGGAGAGAGTACTTGAACCCGATGTTTAGGCATAACTTTCACTTGGAGAAAAGGATGAAGTTTGGTAAGTCAAAACCATTATTTCACTTGATATACACCTCAAATAAGTTCTCCAACATCAAATTCACAATTTCAAGTAGAAGTTAAGTAATGGGCAAAAATGTAAAATAAACATTGATTTGCAAATACTATTTCATTACTTGCAAATAGTATTTGTGTTTAAAGTTATGTCCCAGCACCTTAGATTGAATAGTTAGAAGATTTATGAAAGGCAAGATTCGGCACACTATCTTAAAAAGTACTCGAGAAATATCGAAGATCTCAGAGAGCTGAAATAGCAAAAGCACCTGATTGGTAAAAAACAAAACATATTCCAACTCAAAATCCAGCAACTATGCAAAAATGGTGTACAGGCCAACCCGACTTGTGGGATTACACTGAATTTGTTTTTGTTGTAATATTGGATCATCAAGATGAATGGAGAGAGACTGATCAGAGCCAAATGACTTGTGGAAAATACGTGGGACTAAGCTCCCTTCTCTCGTCATTTTTCCCAAAATTTTAGGATGTCGAAATTCATGAAATTATAAACTAAGAATTTATCGAGGACTATCTTGAAAAACATGCTTTAAGCATGCATGTTATTACACTCAAATCAAGAGGTCTTTAACCTAGTGAGTAGATCTCTCTTCTTTTTTTGAAACTGCTGAAGTTGTATTCCTCGGCATTAAGGGTGTGCTGGCCACCTCCAAAACAGAGAATAGGTTACAAAGATCTATCAAATCTCAAATCTGATCTATATCTTCTATACAAAGTTGTTTACACCAAAAAGTAAAGATACAATACAATTCCGTTTTACTTTATGAACTAGGTAATTTACCCGCACTTCGCGCGGGCATAAATAATATTTCTAAGCTTTTGAACAACCTTTCCAATAATCGACTGTTATAAGAAAAGAAAAAAAGTAAATTTTAGTAGGTTTTAAGAACATTTCAATAGAAATTAAATGATTTGACATTATCACATATCTCAAAAATTGTAAATATATAATGAATGATTAATAATATCTTGATATCTAATCATTTTATCTTTTACATAATTTATCATAATATATGTTTGATGATATAATTGTCTTGTTAAAACTGAGTGATGTTTTTATGTAGCGATTAAACATAATTTTTTCTATTTTTTTGTACATGAAAAATGTAGAATCCGATAATTTTATGGTTAGAATAACTCCTTGTGAAAAAAAAATTATGCAAAAGTTTTCGATAATCAATATTAGTTATAAATAAGTTAAGACTGTTAAAAATGTACACCACAACAACATAAATAATTTTTTTTAGAGACAATCTACTTGTCTGGGGTCAAACATTCACCACTTTTCGTTATTGTTACTTTGTTACTCTAACAAAATTTATAGAAGGAGAGAAATAAATTTGAAACAACAGCAAAATAATATTGTTGACCCTTTTAGAAATTCATTCTTCATTAAACTGCTACTCTGAAGGCCCTTCTAGATGCTTCATCAATGCAACTTTACGACTTTTTTCAGAAATATGTATGTATAATTGTTGCATTATGAAAGTACAAGTAGATCAAAATGTTGGATTCTAGACTCATGTTAAAGAAATATTCTCGAACATTTAAAAATTAAAAATGAGTCTAACCTAGATAACTCAAATGCTCAGCAATGACTTGGGACATAAAGGACAACAAATCTATGCTAATAGACATATCTTTTGTAGCTTAAGAAATTACTTTTATTTAGAGCAGGTTTTGTTTCATATTCTTCAAATTAAGCTTGCCGAAAATAGTCATAACTCACACCAAAATATTTAGAAGAGCTGAATGAGAAGGAAAAAAAGAAAAACAATAAAAGGACGAAAGCTTTGTGCAAGTGATATCATATACATACAAAACGAAAAATAATCAATACAATTTTAAGGAGACAACAAAACAATGAGGAAAAACATACATTAAAGGGAGTAAACTATGAGATATCCAATGATGATAACAAATCATTCTAACCAAAAAAGTTCTCATGTTTTGAAATAACATACCTCAAAAAATTGACCAACACTTTTCAACTTTCAATCATTAAAGTACTCATAATATCCACTGATAAAATTTAGTAAAAATAGATAACAACAACATAAAAACAAAAAAATATGGGCATGCAAAGTTGTTAACTCTCAGAGGATTTTCTAAAGAACACAAAATTTATTCCTTGTATGTGAAGAAATGACGTTGTTGATGAAGAAATTAGAGATTTGTAAGGGCTTTCTTTATTGTACCTTCAACAATTCCAGTAGAGAAAACTTGCTTGAATACTCAATTAACGTTTGTTATTTAATCTGTACTAACAATTACTTATAACAATAATTTTGCAGAAACATTCATAACAAAATTTAAAGCATGTACTCAAAAATAAAAAATAATAATATAAGCATAAATTAATACATGTAAAAAACATACCAGGATCTGTAACAATAAAATAAAACAGAATGGAAAAAATTGAGCCCACTGAATGCACAGTGTCCCCTTAAGGAAATTATTCCCCTCTAGTACCCGAGATTTAAAGGAATAGATCCTCTCAGGATAGAACAATTCTATTCACCAATGTATTGATACAAAAACAATGGTGTCAGTGAGTCATTCAACAGGAGAAAAGTACACAATTATTTAATTGTCCAGAAGAAGAAGAAGTTCAAAATTTTCGTTGTTTTAAAATGAGAGGAAACTCCTCTATTTATAGACAACAAAAGGTAGTGTGAACAAATGCTTATTGTGTCTTATCGGAAAGGTCACAACTCCTTGGAAAAGTTACAACCCTTCGGAAAGGTCACAACCTTTCATAAAAGTCACAACTTTTCATAAAAAGTTGCAATTTTCATAAAAAGTTGCAACTTTTCATAAAAGTCGCAACTCTTCATAAAAGTCACAACTTTTCGTAAAAGGGAAAGGCTAGTTTTGGAAATAAAATAAATTAAAAGGGAATCCTGGTTTGTGGTGGCGCCACGTAGGCGAATCTAGGGTTCTCTTTTATATATATATATGATTGGACCTATCTTCAAAGCATCTCCCATTTCTTTACCTCCACACTGAGTAGACTTCCAGAAACTTAGTTTTTTTTAAACTTGGTAACTTTGTATTATATCACAAAAGTACATGGGTTGTACTCGAACCTTATATAGAAATGCACTCCAAACTCCACTTCTCTATTTCTATATTGAGTCTAAAACATCAACTATAGAAGCAGTGTCTTTTGAGTATAATTGATTACACCAAAAACATAACAATCATAATTCCTAAGGTCATAGATGTTAAGCTAACCTATTGTTGGATAGGCTTTTCATATTCGCACATTTCACATTCCAAAAGTTAAAGCATGGGACCTACTTTAATAGAAACTAGTGAAACAAATCTCCAACTTAATTTCAGAAAAAATCACTTTCATATAATGATTACTTTATGGCTGCAACATACCAACAAGAGTTTCTTCTGTTGTTTTCTTTGTGGAAGAATTCCAAGAGCGTCAAGCATTGATTCTTCCAGCTCTGCAGGCATAAAGGTTCTTATAAGAGTGGGGCAAAGCATCTGAAGGAAAAAAACCACAAACCACTTATATAACCTTTAGTCTGCAATAGTGTAGCCAGCATGCTTAAAGAACCCGAAACTTGAACGTCGTCACCAGTAGTAATATAAGAAAGTAAGGCCTCCCTACAGAACAGAAAATTGCAGGAAAAAAAGCAATGAGTTTAAGTGATTGGGCTGCTCGCTCCAAATGTACTGGTTTACAGTATGTACTACTTATAAGGTGTAAGACACAATGAAGTAACCAAAGCGTTCAAGAAGTTCTAAATACTATTTACTGCTAGACCATCTAAATAAGAGTAAAAGTAAGGAGAAACAAGAAAGTAAAAGAATGACAAAAGAAAGACAACTATTTTTCATTCAACTCATGCTGAGCTGGTGCTAGTGAAAATCATTCAAAACAATAACTACAACTCCATAAGTGGTGTAGAGTAGAGAGAAAAATGGAGAAATATACAGAACAAAATGATCAGAAATCCTACAGACAAACATGATAATAAGAAGATATGAGATATGATAATGGTTACTTATCAAGAAAAAGCTGAAAGGTTAACCTTTAGAAAAAAGTGAAGTGGAAAACTAAGATTCGATGACTGAGTAAAGTCAACAGTCTCAGAAGTTCATAGAATTTGACAATCAGACAGGTTTCAACTATTTATTAAGCAAAACTCAAAAAAGTTATGTTTTAACCATGATAGGAGGTTCCAAAATCTTGCCAAAAGTCATGACTTAAAAATTCAAGTGTTCTCTAGGGAAGTTGATAGAGATTCTTCTAAAAGCAGAGTGCTTAAGTTTATTATTCAGTAAACATTACATCCCTGCAGTTATCAGTTACTGTTCATCCAAGACAACAATTATTGATTGTGATATGTTTTAATGATAATTTCACCTAGTGCAGTGTTAGCAAACTTCGATTTGCAGTATGCATCTAACAAATTAATAGCTCACCTCCTTTACAAAACAACAAATAATTAAGAATAAGATGGAATGTGAATTACCTTAATGCAGAATATGTGCTCCCATGATCTGGTTGAGAACTGTCGTCTTCTGGGTGACTATTTAAAGAGCTGGATATGTTCGGAATTAAAACCCGTAAACTTTGACCATCAGAATCTGATCTGAAGCCACTATTTTCTGAATCTTGATTTTCATGTGACATATCATGGTTAACCATGAAACCATTCAGTTTAGCTTCAGACATTGGGACGAATGTTTCTATATCACAAAGAAGAACAGCAGCAACAATATTTGCCAAATCTTTTATCTTAACAATGCGCAAGATGCAACAAAGTAAATACAAGGAAGTTGCGGTTCCAATTCCTGTATCCTACATTAAAGAAACATGAAAGTTAAAAATTAGACGTACATGAGCCACAAAAGACTATCGGGAGATAAATTCCAGAATACAGTGAAAACAACAAATGCCAAGGGAGGAAACCAAATCCCAAGGGAAACTCATTGAAAACCCATGCACGTTACCAAGTTCACTCAGCATACTAGCTTCTTATACCATTATCCTGTGTCACTACAAGCCCCTTTGAGCTTGCTACAGCCACTTCTACTTACTTCCTTTCAAAGAACTACAGAAGCTTTACATTTTAACCCCAATCCCAAACTTGTATTACATCTTAAAGTCACTTTTAATGGTCGGAGCAAAATCTATCTTCTTATTTATTTCTTTGATAATTAACAATTTTGATTACAAAGTGAAAAACTTAACTGCGATCATCAGTTTCAACTTTAGCAATTCAAAGGAGGGATAAGATAAAAGGATAAAATGGAGTTAACCACAGAAAAATGATATAAATTGCTTTATTGCAATTTCCCCTCATTTTCTTTTTTTCTATTTACCTGAACTGTAATAATAAACAGAAATAAGACTTGCTTCTGACCCTTAAGATACTACTTTGTGTTTTAGATAATGGTGGTATCTACACTAGCTTGTGCGCACCTCAACTATTCCACCGGGTACTTGCTACCTCCCACCAGCACATGCAGAAGGTACTTGTTTGCCAAAAACTGATAAATAAAAAAACCTATTTGATTTGCTCTAAATGTTGGGACATGCTCAATCTTAGAAAATATATAACTGTGAGAAAATAGCAACTCTTGACATTTTTCTAATGGAAGCCAATAAACAAAGGACCAAAGCGAAAGTGTCAATTGTTGAAGTGTGTGACCATCTATCTAAAAGCTCACACACTTTAACATGGTTTAGGGGATGTAGAGGTCCTAGGTTTGAGTCTCATTGTCACCCATAATCAAAAAGTTCCACGTGCTTAGCCCATGAAGAGAATCAGGCTTCATGTGTGGGGGCATGTTGAAGACATAGTTAGATGAGATTGTCACACTTCAATATGGTACCATAGCACACTGTTATCTACTTAATTATATCTCAAGGGTCAAGCACGTAAAAATTCTTATAGTGGGTGACAGCAAGACTCGAAGCCAAGACCTCTACCTATATTGATACCATGTTGAAATGTGTGACTATCTCATATAAAAACTCTTCCTTTTTAATATGGTAAGCTGCATCCATCCATATTGCCTGCCTAGGATCTCAACAGTGGACCTTTACCTAGGGACCCTTTACCACATTGCTCACTTGATGACTTGATCCCTATCTTACAATTGGAGGCGAAGTGTGTCACTAGGCAAAAAAGTTAATTTAGAGGACTGATCTAGTAAAGGCAAGGACCTTAAGTAAACTTTCCAAATATTAGTGCTTCTATATTTTTCACTACACATGTAAAGAACGAGAGAGAGGGGTTTAGGTCATTACACTATCTTTAACAACTTCCATCCGTAAAGAAGGAAGTACAGATGGAAATATCAGCACCTTCAACATGAGGTCTGTTATTAGCCTCCCAATGTCTGGAATCCCTGCTGAAATAACATCACTAAAGTAATAGAGGTTATCCTCAATCTCATCAACAGATGAAAGGATAGAACCACTGGTATCTGGACCCATACACCTGCATCATAAATCACTTGTCACACAGCAAATAGGTGATGCATAACCAGTTTCAAGGACAACATAAAAATAAGAAACTACTTACTTTGAAGCATTAACCAACTTGCCCAAGTTGATGCATTGCTCCCGGAAAAATTTGACCAAATTTGAGAAATAATCGGCATGAGGATCACTGGCAACAAATTTGTTAACAGCCTCATCGCCAACTGTGAACACGTTGAAGGTCATTTAATATACTACCAAAAACACTGCGAATGAGGGAGAATATAGAGAAATTTAGAAGTATAAAAAGAAAGCTCACCATGATAAACATTCAAGGTTAATGCACGTACTGCAGTTCGAATCATGCTTTCTTCATGAAACGCAAAGCGTATTGCCTCAACATAGAGTGGAAATGATACTACTTCTTCCTATTCAAAGATGTAGACCAAATGAAATGCAAAGGATGAGAAACTACAGGAGATAAGAACAATGGGATGGATGTTTTGAAAAAAGAAGATACATGAAAATGATTAAATTCAAAGTTCAAAACAGATTGGTAGAATATATCAAAATTCAAACTATTGAACCAAGCTTTTTTTTCTGAACTTGTCTATTGAACCAAGTTAACAATCAACAAAAACAATGCAAGTCGAAATCTTTTCCCTGAAAAAAGTGGACAGTGCACCTATTCTATGGTTCAAACTCCAGCTTGCAACAGAGGAAAATCAAAGATGCAAGAGAGACCTCTCCACCACTTCCCTCATCATAACTCCCCCCATCTATCATATTTGAGTTTCTCCACTTCTCAACGATTAACTAAGGACCTCTAGTTAGGTCATTTATTAATTTAGTTTTTCTAAGGTCCGTAATAAGAAAGCAAGCCAGCAAATTGCAGCACAGAACTCTCTTGGATCAACAAGTAGGGCTGTGAACAAGCTGAGCTAAGTCGACAAATATTATATTGGTATGCCTAGAATTTAAACAAACAGCAGCACAGAATTCTCTTGGGTCAACAAGTAAGGCTATGAACTAGCTGAGCTAAGTCGATGGACATAACATTGGCATGCCTAGAATTCAAAAAAACAGAATAGTAACCTTAAAATTTATTAAGAAGTTAATAACTTTACAAATTGAACTTACATTATCAGTCTTCACAAGAAGGGAAATGGTGTTTTTGTTCAACTTTCCACTTATTGCTCTTTGAATATGCATGCATCCAGAAAACCAGTATCAGCAAGAAGCATTTGACTAAAAATGTATTTCAAAGTAAGGAAATGCCTCTAAAGCGGCTGAGTTTTAGGAAACACACCTAAGAAAGGATATGTAATAAGACAAAAGCTCTTCATTACGAAAGTCAAAAGAATATGTTATAAGGTGATTAATGTGCTCATTACTAAACATGTAATCTGCAAAATTTGGGGAAAAGTGTCAGACTAACAAAATGCCTAAAGGCAAGAATATTTGATCCAGTAAAACACATTTCAACAGTTCACTTACAAATAGAATGCTCATTTTTTAAGTTTTGGATCACAATACTCATCGTCTGCAGCAACTGAAGTGACACAATAACAGTTCTACTAATTCTTAATATACGTACAAACTCCCCCATCACCTGCTTCTCCATGAAAAACCTGCAGAAATGCCGACACACTTGTAAGGAAAAACATTACAAGAAGAAAGCTTGTTAGGTCTGCCTCGGGCTAAAATAACAGTATACACTAAAAGGGGAAGTCCTTAGCAGAGACATACTCAAAATAGGCCACATCATGTTGATCACCATATGTTATCAACTCCGCAATTGATCTTAGTGCCTCAATCACAAAATCCTTCATGTCACAAGAAAAGATTTAAATATATGAAGAATAATCATACCTGATGGCAGGACAGCATTAAATAAATAGTTACAGAAAGCAAAGAAAAGGAGGAAATCATAAAGGCAATGTAATTACCTTGTTGACCTCATTAACAACTTGAACTTTCATCAGCTGATCAGTCAAAAATCTGCACAATAGGCAGGAATGCAGTTGAAACTTCACAATGATCAAGAACTGTTATAGTAAGCTGGACAATCATCTGAGCATCATGTACTTAAATTTTACGGACTACTTTTCTTTCTTTTTCTATAATTAAATTGTGGTCCGTAGACCGATTTTATTAATAACACAAAGTTCGAAAAATCAAAAATGGACCAACGGCCCAAAACAAAATAGCAATAATGAAATAAAATGTCCACGTCCAAAAGAACAAACCCAGCCACAGAAAAACAAAAAAGTACTATCGAAAGGATTGTAGGTATATCTTAGAAGATTATCCGACAGTATTCTCCTTAGCTTCCGCCGGCACCTGAGAATGTTGCCTGAGGCATGTCGCTGGAACCACCGACTTAAGCTCCTTCTCCTTTGGATGTTCTTTATGCTTGTGCCTCCACTAGTCGATGGTGAACTCCGTTAGACCATTACTCTGCTTCACATTTCCAAGGTTCAGAGTTTGTGCTTCCCCTCTCCTTACTAGATCTCTTTATTCCTCCTGTTTCTTAAGTTATTTTGTTCCTCTTATCTCCTAATCCAGGTGGTCAGGGTATCTCTTCCCTAAGGGATCGAAGAAGAAGAAGGAGGTTGTCGTCTGGGTTCAGCTGGTTTATCCTTGGTGATCCTCCATCCCCTTCTATATTTTGTGGATTTTCGAGTTGGTTGACTGATACATTAGTATTGACCAGGTCCAGGAGAAGTTGGTGCATGCTCTCATCTGCTTTTGTAGGGTTTACGGTTGAACTCCAATCTTCCAGGTCTGATGTGACCCTACAAGCTTTCACTTTTGGTGAAATGTATTTTTGATGGCTAGAGTAGAGTAGCCTAAACAGCCTCTCTACCTCCACGAGGTATTGGTAAGGACTGCGTACACTCTACCCTCCTCAGACCCCACTTGTGGGATTTCACTAGGTATGTTGTTGTTGTAGAGTAAAGTAGCCTAAACAGTTTATACACAGTTGTAATGTCTCCTTCCAAGCATACTCTCTTGTTAATATGTTTGTTGTGTACTTTATGCTCTCCTTTGTTCGATGAACTGTAAATATGACTGTTGTGAACTCTAATGATGCTCGTGTCTATTAAAATCTCTGGTTGCCTAGTCATTGCTGGTTGATTTTGCGTGTTTTCACCCTTAATGCTGGTATCTAAGCTTTGTCTATGTTCAAGATCTTCTTTCCAATGGGTGGAAGATCCTGAAATGAATGATATTCATGCAACGCTTGTTGTCCAATAGTTGTATTAGCAAGTGAGTTTGCAAGATGATTCCCTCCTCTGAATGTGTGGATGACCTGAGTGTCTAGATTGTGCATTATCTTCTTTATCTCCTCCACTTCCGCAGCTATTTTCCAGGGTACCTTCCGAACTTCCTGTATTATGTTCATTAGCCTTAGTGAGTCTGTTTCTTACAGAACATCCATCATTCTATGTCTCCAGCAGTACCTTAGGGCCTCCAGGATTGCCACAGTCTCTGCTTCAATGTCTGTACTCTATAGTGATCCCAGTTCCTTTTGCTTGAGCATATACCAGATCACCATTCTTGTTCCTCAGACAGAACCCATATGAGCTTGGACCCAGGATTGCCCTAACTTGCCCCATCAGTATTGCACTTGACTCTGTCACCTTCTGGAAATCTCGATTTTACACTACAATAGTATAACTTAGGCTTGTAGTCTTTCACCACAGCAATTACAGTTGGCCACTCAACAGGAAAGCTTTTTATCCATGGATACATCATCCCGACCAACTGCTTGACAGTTGTTTGCACCTGAAAGACCATCTTTGCGAATGTGATGTTCCCCCCACTCTCCTTGAGTTCCTTCTTTTCCATAGTTCCCACATGATGATTGTTGGTATAGCTCTGTATACAGCTCGCAATTAGGGGGTGCAAGAATAGCCTACAATACGGACTACTTTCCACTGCAACTTAAGCAGCACAGTTTTCCATATGAATTATCATGTTTTATTGCCTGAACTTCACTATATTGGAGCAAGCTCACATTGGCAGTCCCAAACCCGGATAGAGGAGAAGGGTTGTACCATTGTGGTAGACTGATATAAGACAATTCATGATGATTTCTCACAATAAATATATTGTCAGGCCTGCTCAGGTAAGCAAACATTACAGTGGCACCTGGATATAATGAATAATAGGCCAGGGATTCCATCACATCACTGCCTGGATGTGGAGTATGAGATAAGGTTTTCATATCATGAATGTGTATAGGTAAAGAAGCTAGTCACGCCTTATCGGTGTCTGGATGTGGTGCAAAATGGGAACAGGTCCCCACGTCATGGACAAATGTGAGTAGAGAAGCTAGTCATGTAAACTTTATCAAAAACAAAGAAGTTAGTCTCACCACTTCGGCGCCCCGATGTGGCGCAAAATAGGAAAGAGTTCCCTCATCATAGATGGGCAAGGGGAAAGAAACTAAGCCAAGAGAGTAGGATTTTGGAAGGTAGTGGGAATATAGGCTTTTTGACAAGATAGTCGGTTGGATTGTGGACAATTCATTATCCTCTTCCGAATTAAAGAAATGTATCTATATATGATTCAAGTTTTTGGTCAAAAACGGGGGCAATTGTAGACATCAAAAGCAAAGAACCTCGATTATATTGCTCATCTATATTAAAATGAATGAGCTCCCAATAAAGCCTTCACCTGGTAGTATCAAGTCAAAGTGAAGGTTGTACGACCAAAAGATCTACAAGTTCAACTTACAAGTAAGTATTTGTGTCCAGCGCCTCTTCATACTAGGGGTACATAAAGAGCAGTTGGATAATGAGGCGTGCGGGCCAGCTTTCAAGTATTTCCCACTGTATAAATAGTTTAAATAAATATATTCTTATGACATGAAGAAAAGAAGGTAAATTGACTTTAGCTCCACTGTCTAAAACCACTTTGACTTTTGTTCATAAAAATTATCCATTATTACCTTCTTCTATACTAATCAACTATACACTAATAAAATCAATGTTTTTTAATTCTCTGTATTTGATCCAAGTATAATGTTTCTAGAACCTTCCAGAGGATCTATATCCACTAGTATTCCAACCTAAATCAACTATTTTTAGTTTTCTACATTTATTCAAAAGTAAAGCAAGTTACCTGAATTCATCCAAGGAGAATCGCTCTCTGGATCTCCAAAAGGAGAACCACATGGCGTTTCTAGCAATAATAGCAACAAAATTGTTCTCGCGCTTTCACCACACAGCTCATTCTCTTCCGAAACCGTGACTTCAATTCAAGAAGTCACAGTGCCTTTGATCATCGATTAACCCCCTACAATTCAAATTCTTCTTCACTGTAACACACAGGTATAGAGATGGAGATCGCAATTGAGGATTAGGGTTTGACAGAAAGCGAGTTTGAGGAAATTTTGACACCCAAAAGTGCGTGTTTGTGCGTGCGAGATCGAAGAAGATTGCCCTCCGGTGAAGAGGAAATTCTCAAAATGGAGCTCTCTTTCTCGCCTGAATCCCGATGTGGATTTATTTTTTTTATTTAATATTTCCCCATTTATTCTTTGGGTACTATTTGGTAAAATACTACTACTAAAGGTTTTAGTTAAAAGCCAAAAGGGTCTGGTGGACCTTCTACTTGTATACGTTTGTATTGTGAATCATTTTACTTGCTTCTTTGTCATTTGAATCCCTGAACTCATCAAAACACAATATTTTAAACACTATTTTTGACTTGGCATCCTATGTGGCAGTTAATACCAAAGAGCGTGTGACACACACCTATTAGGAGCGTGAGACCCATGGAAAAGGGTCTAACAGTGACATTAGGGTTTTATAATGCCATCATCTTCCTATTTCATCTAACATCATTGTTGGACAAAATTTGAGGTTTTCTTGACCTCTTTTTCGATCGTTTTCCCTCAAATTTCTTCTTTATTGTTTCTTGTTATTATACTGCTCTCTTTCTTATGAAACACGTCATGGAAGACATAACACTACTACCGAAATATCTTACACTAACATTAGGCACAAAAAAAGCAAAATCCCCAAAAAAATCAATAAAATCAATGTAATCGACTAAAACCTCAAAACCAAACAAAGACACATAGAGATCAAATCCAGACTAAACAACAAATAAATTGAAAAACCTACCTAAATAAGTTGAAAATCAAACAAAAAAAACTCAAATAATTTTTGACATTGACCCCCTGTTTTAGTTCCAAACCAAACTCAAACTTATTGCCTTCTTCTCCTCCTCCTCACCTTCTCCGACCAAACTGCCTTCGTTCTCACCATCTCCGACAAGCTTCAACCAGCAACTATAAATGAGAACCAACAACAACAAGAAAAATCCCAAACTAACTCCGCCAATAAGTCTCGACTTTCACAACGCCTCCAGTTGTGAACAACTAGAAACAATCAGACCACCCAATAGACCTCCACTCTTCCTTAGCGCCACCGGCGCCACCGGTCACCACCAAAACCCCAATCCAATAGAATCCAAAATCAACTCCGAACTCCGACGAGATTGTGAACAACCAGAAATCGTGCCAACATTTTTTACTTCAATGGAAAGAGTAAAAGAGGTTGGAAAAAGAAAAAGGGTAAGGAAGATGAGAAAAAGTGATGAAGTGAGATTGTAGGGATGGAGACAGCTATGACAAAGAGAAATAAAAATTGAAAAGAGAAGTGTAGCTACATTAATCAAATATAATAAAAGGAAAAATGACAAGGGAGTGATTATATATACATGTGTCATTTTATAATCATACGTGTCATTTTATAATTATTTTTAAAATTACGTGTCAGGCGTTTGTGATACACACACAGTTGAGTAGTAAAAATGTGTTTAAAATGTTGTGTATCAATGGGTTCAAGGGTTCAATTGACAAAGGGGTAAGTAGAAGGATTCACAATACAAACTCATACAAGTATAAGGGTCCACCAGACCCTTTTGCCTAGTTAAAATAATGACTCAAATCTAATGTACATCCTTATAATATTTAAGTGAGCATAAAATATCCTTATATTAATTTAAAAAAATAACAAGAATCATTTTTCAGTCTATTTTTGTTAAGAAACTGATTAAATCAATAAAAAAATATTTTTTAATTTGGTCATGTCTTAGGCACGATGAGAGGATCAAAGTTACCTAAAAAGAATAAGGATATGGATAGGAAATGAATATGTCAGAATTTAAATTTTGTGTGTTGTTAGTTTATATGTTTCTTTGCATCATCAAGTAAATTTTGCAACAATAAATAAGTCTTGAAATATTTATACAGTAGGTTCTGATGGTTAGAAAGATTATGTAAAAAAAATCATTTTAAAAATATTACGCCCAACTATTTAGAGATTTTTTTTTTTGAAATTAGTAACTTTGTGTATATTGATACGAACAGATCAGTACATGGGTTGTACTAGGGCCATATATACAAGTAATTCCAGAACCTATGATCTTGTGTCTATAATGAGTCTAACACATCAATAATAGAGACAGGATCACTAGACCAGATCTGATTACACCAAAAACATAGAATCAAGATACAATTCAATTTGATCTGCTCTATACTATTCTCTATGCTCTCAAAACACCCGCATTTCTCTCCTTCCAAATTGTCCACCATATGCTGGCGGGTATAATTCTCCACCTACTTCTGCTTCTTGCTTGAACCCCAGCTTCTTCCCAGCTTTGCAGGGGCTCTATAACCTTTCATGGCATAGACCAAGAGAAACCTTTAAGGTTTAAGAATAGCCTCCAAAGCTGGTCTGTGAACTTGCAGTGGAGGAACAAATGTCTAACGGTCTCTGCTTGTTCTCCACAAAAAACACATCTGGGGCATAAAGTTATCCCCTTTTTCATCAGATTATCTTGTGTAAGGACAGCTTCCTTAGATAGGTGCCAAGCGAAACATGCTACCTTGTAGGGTATGTTCACCTTCCATATAGTTTTCCAAGGCCAGTTGACATTCTGCAGATTGTGATTATTCAACCATCTGTATGCATTGCCAACCTTGAATATTCCTTTGTCTCTGCCCTTCCACCAAAGCTCATCTTCCCCTTCTTGTGTTCCTTTAAACTGTCCAATAGTGTTTAAAAATTCTGCAACTCTTGTGATTTCCCAGTCATTTACTTGCTTTCTGAAATTGATTTCCCACCCATCAGGCTTCCACAATTCAACAATTGTTCTTTGCTGATTTAGCATTAAATTGTGGATGTCTGGATAGATATTCCTTAGAACCTCCATTTCATGCCAGTCATCTTCCCAAAAACTTGTCTTTTCCCCATTCTTGACTTTAACCTTGGTATTGATCTTGAAGTCATCCCACAAGGCCCTTATAGATCTCCACAGATTCACTCCATATGGGGAGATTACTTACTTTGTCATCCATCTATTTTCTCCCTCATACTTGACTTTTATGACCTTTCCCCATAGCAGTTGTTTGTCATTAGCATACTTCCATAACCACTTCATTCTGAGAGCCTTACTATGATTCTGTAAATTTTTAATGCCCAGACCCCCATACTTTTTTTCTATTATCAGATCTTTCCACTTTACCAGATTGTAACCTTTCCTATCCTTGTTTCCCTGCCATAGGAATTTCATTCTAATCATGTCCAATATGTTAGTGACCCCTGCTGGAATGGAAAATAAAGACATCATGTATGTAGGCATAACATCTAGAACTGAGTTGATAAGAGTTACTCTTCCTCCAAGAGACAAGTATTGCCCCTTCCATCTAGCCAGTTTCTTCTCACATTTCTCTATTACATTGTTCCAGATCTCTTTTGACATTGATTTAGCACCCAAAGGCATCCCAAGGTATGTAGTTGGGAGAGCCCCAACTTGTCCACCTAGGATAGTGTTCAGTGTCTCCATGTTATTTACTTTATTAATGGGATAAAGAAAACTCTTTCTCCAATTAATATGTAACCCAGAGATTCCTTCATACAGGACCAATATTACTCTCAGATATTTGAGTTGTTCTTCTTCTTCCCCACAAAAAATGAGTGGGTCATCTGCATATTGCAGATGAGTCACTTCTAAACTTTCCCTTTCATCTTTAGCCACATCAAAACCTCTCAACCAGCCATTTGTGTTAGCTATTTTGAGCATGTTGTTGAGTCCCTCCATAACTAGCAAAAACAGGAAAGGGGACAGAGGATCCCCTGCCTGAGGCCACTTTGAGCTCCAAAAAATCCTGTTGGAGCACCATTAATCAAAATAGAGAATTTCACTGAGGATATACAAAATTTATCCAGTTGATCCACTTAAGCCCAAATCCCATTTTCTCCAGGACATCCATCAAGTATCCCCAATTAACATGGTCGTAAGCTTTTTCAATGTCAAGCTTGCATAATATTCCTACCTTCTTCTGCTTCGTTCTTGAGCCTACAACTTCATTTGCCACTAGGACTGCATCCATGATCTGTCTGCCGTTAATAAATGTCATTTGTTGAGAATCTACCAGATTTTCCATCACCCCTTTCAGTCTCTCTGTTAAGACTTTGGAGAAGATTTTATAGATGCTGCCTATCAGACTTATAGGTCTGAAATCCCTCAACTCCGTGGCACCTTTCTTCTTGGGAATGAGAGCAATGAAAGTAGCATTGAAACTTCTTTCCAACACTTCTTGCTTATGGAAATTTTGGAATGCCTTCATTATGTCTTGCTTAACAACCTCCCAACACTTAATGTAAAAGCCCATGGTGAAACCATTAGGTCCTGGGGATTTATCTATTGCACATAGCTTGAGACATCTCAACACTTCATCTTCTTCAGAGTTTCTCTGTAAACTTTCTTTCTCTTCCATTGAAATGCCCGGACAGTTTGGGAAATTGCTAGTTGGTCTCCAATGGGAAGTTTCTGGCTAGAGCCTCTGATAAAAATCAACTATCTCTTTTTCAATTTTGCTTGTATCTTGTGTAATCTCACCTTCTACCTCCAGCTGATCAATGTTATTGTATCTTTTGTGAGCATTTACAATTATGTGGAAATACTTTGTGTTCATGTTCCCCTCTTTCAGCCATAGGGTTATTGATCTTTGTCTCCAAGAAATTTCTTCTCTTTTGATTAGGTTCTCATATTCCAGTAGCATCTCACCTTTCCTTGTGGACTTTTCTTATGTCAAAGGCCTGTTTTTAATCACTGAGTCTAAATCTGCCATCTTCTCTAACATTTTCTTTCTCTGTAGTCCCAGATTTCCTTGAACATCTTTGCTCCATTCCTTAAGTTTACTCTTCAAGGCTTTCATTTTGCAGGCCAATACATAGTCAGGTCTCCACCCAAAATTGAAATTGTTCCACTAGTCTCGAACTCTATCTGTGAACCCCTTAGTGTCTAGCCACCAATTTTCGAACTTGAAGTACCTTTTGTTTTTATTCCAGGTACCACCTTGTAGGGCTAATGGTACGTGATCTGTGATAATCCTTTGAAGTGGGATTAGTTTCAAGTTGTTGAAGCTTTCATCCCATTCTTTTGAAAACAATTTTTTGTCTATTCTGGAAGCTGCTGCATGATTATCCCATTTGTACCAAGTGAAGGTTGCATTTTCCATTTGAAGATCAATTAGCCCCATATCTTCAATGAAATCTGCAAATTTCCTCATCCTTTTTGTTCTTCTAACACAACTCTTTTTTTCTAAGACAAACCTGCAAACATTGTAATCCCCACAAACAACCCAAGGCCTTTGGAACAAACCTCTGACATCACCAATCTCTTCCCATACTGATCTTCTTTCAATGTAGCAATTTGGTGTGTACACTCCGGTAATATGACAAGAGAAACTTTGAAGTTGTGCTTCAAACTTGCAGGTTAGAGTATACGAACTAGTCTCGAGAAATTCTCCCTTCCATATTTTGTTATCCCACATCATCAGTATACCCCATCTTGTTCCACTGGCCTCCAAGTACTCATATTTGATCCATCTATTTCCCCATATTTCTTTCACTAATTCTATGATGTCCCCCTCCAACTTAGTTTCTTGGAAACAATAAATATCTGCATTCCAGTCAAACACCATACTTTTAACGAGTCTCATTTTTTCTCTACAGTTCAATCCCCTAACATTCCATGTGATTAATTTGAATTGCATCAAGAACAAATATGGTTATTTCTCCCCTTTACCCTGTTTCCACTACTTTTGAATTTAACATCAAAGGCCACCAAGCTCTTGAGTTCTTGGGCACCTTTGATTCTGGTCTTTCTGAATATCGCATCAGTCTCCATTCTTCTTACTATTCTATTAGTATCAATCTGAAGCAATAGTTCTAGAGCTTCCTCTTCGTGTCCCTGAAAGTCTGCCCCCAGATTTTCCCTAATTTCACCATATTTTGTTGTACCCATAGTGAATTCTCCTTCTCTTTGTCTTGTATCATGAGTTGTGTTTGAGCGCAAAGAGGCTCTGCATCCTCCACTTCCCAATTTTGTATCGCTTTACTAGAATTTTGGACTATTAAATCTGTAGTCCCTTTTGTAGTTCTGCTATCCTCTTTCACTGAGCTTTCGGGATGGTCTAACCCCTTGGATAGCTGTGAGTTGTCCCCCCCGATTTCCACTGTGTTCTCCATTAGTTCATCCTCAGTTCTCTTCTCTGCTATCTGCATGTCACTTGGGGTGATTTGCTGTTGAGAATTGCTATGAAAGACCTTATAGAAGTCGTCTTTTATTGAGGAGATGGGCCCAAATTCATTTAAGTTGTTGTAAATAAAATGGGTTGCTGGATTCGGCCCAATTAGGTTTTTATCTACCGGGTCCAAAAAGTAATTTTCCTTGGCCCTTTTCCCATTGAAAGTCTCCACGTGCTGAGCATAAGATTTTGACTCTCATTTCCCCCTTACTGTCAACTCTGCGTTGCCCACGTGATCTCTATTAACCAAATCCCTAAAACTATGGGATATTGGTACTTTGTTACAAAGATTGCTATGCTTTGTCCGCTGGTTAATCGGGTTCTGTGGGTACTGCCATCCATCACCTTCTCTGTCGCTATTTTCGATCGACTCCAGCAAAAATTCAAATATGGGATTTGATTCCGACCAGATCGGGATATAAAACTTGAGCCCATTATGTGAGATTGCGACTTCTTTCGGAATACTTTTCCCTTCGTTCGCGACCAGGATTCTGGCCCATTTCATATGGTTCCTGAGCTCTGTTTCTTCTTCTGTAGCCAACCATCCCTACAAACTTCTTCAATTTCCTGAAACACTTTGTGCGACCACAACTATAGTGGTATTCCGACGGCTGTAATCCAGGTTTCTTTTGGGCTTCTAGAGATTGATGTGCATCCATCAGTAGGACTCCACCATTTAAGATTGAGTTTGTTCTTCTACCAGTACCATTGTTGTTGTACGACTTGGTCCGCCATGAATCTATTGGGGAATTCAAATAGAAATCTACTATTATTTAACTCGTAGATATTTTCCCCAAAGGTGTTTTTCCATGTATTTGAGGACCATCTTCTTATCTCACTCAACGAAGGTCCCTCATTGCACCCTTCTTCCAGGCCCCCTACCAAACATCTGTTTAGCAACCCTGCCTCTTGGACTCCTGGTTTAGTAGCAATTTCTATTACCCCATTATCCCTTCTAACCTCTGTTTCTCCAGTTTTCCTTGGAAACCATTTATTGTCTCTAACTGCCTTTGCATAAGGGTAGTTGACATCAGTTAACCTGGGTGGGCCTGCAATATCCTGTTTCTTTGGGAATTTAATGAACTCTTCAATTTTATGAGCAATGTCACACCAACCAGCATTCAATGTTGTCTCTGGGATGATCAAAATTGATCTTCCCTTCTTATTTAAAGAGAGAATGCTCATGTATCTTCCATGTTCATTACTCTTCCTGGTACTAAAATGCTCGGCCCCTCTTTCTGACATTTTCCATCTCCTGATAAGGTTTTGTGGTCCTTCAAAGCTTCCTTCAAGGTGAAGCAAATCCATTACATAGTGTTGATGCTCATCTCTATCCTTCTCATCATTTTGCGACTTCTCTCCACCAATATTGTGTTCGTCGTCCATCTCATGATGTCAAAAGATTTGAATCCCTCATTGAAGTAAATCCTATTCTCCCCCATGATCACAGTTGGAAAGAGGTAGGATAAAAGAGAAGTTGTCCCAAAAATGGAGTAGTTTGGAGGAGGAAGAGAAGAAAGAAAAGGTGGAGTAGTTTGGAGGAGGAAGGACGAAAGAAAGGTTAGGTAGGAATACTCCAGCAGTTACGATGGTTGGGGAGCAAAGAAGAGGAAAGATTCCGGTGGAAGAAGTCCACCGGAATGGGTGACCTGAGATCCGAAAGGGACCTTAGGTGTATTTCTCGAAAATTGTGTCTGGCAGTCAATTTACAAGAGACTAAAAAAAAGGTAATAACTTTGGCTTATTTAGAGATTTTCTTTAATATAATATTTAGTATAGGCAATGCAATTCACATTTTATACAATGTATAGAAAATGCTGAAAATTTAGTGAAATTACCCAGGCGTTTAGTTATGAAAATAAGAAAATAATTACTTTATTTGAAATTTATGAAGTTGGAGTTGTATTTGGTCATGCTTTTTACAAAGAATATTTAGAATTTCAATATATTTTGTCTGAATATGATTTAAACCCTCAATTTCTAAAAAATTTAAAAATCACCCAACTTGACTGGCTTAGTCATGTCTACATATATTCATTCGACTTGGCACATTTTTTTTGTTGGTAGCGTGAGTTTCTTAACTAAAATAGACAAAAGGATGAATTTTGCAACGTTTTGGATAGTGCAAGAATGTTTTTTGTTCACTTATATAATACAACGAAAAAGGCTCAAAACTACCCTTAAACTATCTGAAATAGCTTAAATATACCCTTAAACTATATTTCCGCTCAAAAATACCCTTCCCATCAAATTATTGGGCCACACCTACCCTTCTATTTAACGGAAGTATCCATGTGTGTGTTAAATGTCACATGGACTCCACATTGCACGCCAAACAGACCTTACCTCCACATAGAGGAATTAAATCCCTAATTTCACTCTTTCCCCCCTCATTTCATCCTTTCCTTAAGAATCAATTTCACATCTTCTCCCTCATTTCATCACTTTCTCCATCAAAAGACCTAAGAACTTCATTCACCACATAGATTTCGAAACAATGTCAGAATCCTCTATCAATTCACTTGAAACATCGTATGTAAGAAGATGTCATTGATTTATTAACGGTCTTAGAATTCGTGTCTAGTAAAAAAAACTTAGTGAAATAGAAATAAATAAATAAGTACTTGTGTAATTGACAAATTAATTGACTAAAAGTGGGGTATTCAAGAAGTCCAAATAAATCAAAGATATTTTTTTTATATAAAAAAATGGTGAAGTGACAATGTGCCAAATCCAAATTCATTTTGAAGTTTGATTCTTTCCATGAATTTCTTCTTGAGACCACAATGACATCTTCTTGCATACGATGTTTTCAAATGAATTGATAGAGGATTTTGACATTGTTTCGAAATCTATGTGGTGAATGAAGTTCTTAGGTCTTTTGATGGAGAAGATGTGAAATTGATTCTTAAGGAAATGATGAAATGAGGGGGGAAATGAGTGAAATTAGGGATTTAATTCGTCTATGTGGAGGTGGGGTCTGTTTGGTGTGCAATGTGAAGTCCATGTGGCGTCCATGTGGCATTTAACACACACATGGATACTTCCGTTAACTAGAAGGATAGGTGTGGCCCAATAATTTGACGGGAAAGGTAATTTTGAGCTGAAATATAGTTTATGGTATATTTAAGCTATTTCAGATAGTTTAAGGGTATATTTAAGCTATTTCGGATAGTTTAAGGATAGTTTTGAGCCTTTTTCGATAATAGAATAATGTACATTAAGTTTAAGTCATACTTCAAGGACGATTTTAGCCAAAATCTCTAAAATAGTATCTTAGATTCGACTGGTATAAGGGGAACCAGTATTTGTTTCAGGTGATGAGAGTTGTGGGACTGTGGGTTTACGTGCGTTTCAAACGAACTTTTATCTTGTCACATCAAATTCATAAAGAGGTTTTTAAGCTTTATATATATAAGCTCATATTTTTATGATATTTTTATATATTTAATTTATTTATATATAATTTAAAATATTTAAAGAAAAATGCAATTATGATTTCATTATTTTGAATACTTAAAAGATTATTGAGAAATATATAGTTATCATCATCCAAATCAACCCTTAATCGTAATGATATTTGACTAATTTTAAACCAGGTGAATCAAGCATAAAATAACTAGTAATTTACGTGAAAGCAAAATAAGTTAAATACGCAAAAAGAATTAATGATAAATCAAATATAAGTGTGGAAGCTAAAGAGAAACCCCAAATTTGAACATCTAACTAAACAACCATCAAGATTAGGTATTGCATTATGATAAGCAAACTAGAAATGAAAATACTATTGTCAACTGATATAGAGTTTGACTAAGGGAAAAGACATAATAAAAGATAAACTCTGAGGTCACTATGAAGAAAGGCATGTGGCTCACCACAAAGCTAAATCATTAATGTTATTCATTCACTGTTATTTATGTTGTCCCTATATATGCACCAAAGAATCAAACTCCAGAGGCTCCCATTTTATATTGATGATTATGATGATGCTAGATTTGTTCATGTTGAAACTCGGGTGAGCATACTGAACAGCTTCACTGTAAGTCTTTTCAAAGAAGGGTTGATTATGTTTATTGTTGAAGAGATTGTAGTTCTTATATTTCAGTTGGCCTAAAGATAAAAGAGGATATGGATGTTTAGTTTCTTGCAAAAACTGAGTTCCTGCCCCATATCAACAAATTAATTATACACTCATACCCATTTACTTTAATGCCTCCTTAATAATTATCCATAATGACTACTTTTTCCTTTCCTCAGTTTGAGGTCATGCTGACATTAGCGCTCTTTTGTATTTTGTCTTTTTTTTTTGTTTTATTTTGAGAAAGATACACTCTTTCTTTTCATGTGAAAGATTGTTCTCTTCCTTTTTGCCTTTTTTTTTTTTAATTTATAAAAATACAATACAATTCAAAAATAAATATATTTTTAGAATAATAAAAATGTAGGAAAATTAAATAATTAGACTACAACAAGAAGTAATTAAAAAAAATCACTACCTTATTTATTAAAATCAAAATTAAAAAAAATATATTATGTACTCCTTTTCTTCTTTTTTCTCATTTATTTTTTCTATTTTATTCCTTTATTTTTCTCCTCCCCTCCCCTTTTCTCCTTTATTGGTTCCTTTTATTTTTGCATTTTTTATTTTATTTTCCAATTTCTTTATTTTCTATTCCTTTCCTTTCTTTTCTCCTTTTATTCGATTATTATTTTTCTTCCTTTTCCATTCATTTTTTCTCAAATCATAATATATTTTTCACCACAATTTAATTTCATATATATTGTTATGGTATCATTGTTTGTTGCTTCAATCATTCAGTAAAACCTCCATTCTACCATCACAATATATCGACATATAGTCATGATATCATTGGGGTTTGCTTCGGTCCGTAATGATACCACCATAGTATATCTATATATTGTCGTGGTATCATTGATGCCTACATCAATCCTTCAGCGACACCTCTATGATACCATCAATATATGTGTGTGTGTCTGTGTGTTATTGAAATTTGCTTTAGTCAATACTAATACCATCACACTATTTATATACTGTGATGGTATCATTGACCGTTACTTTAAATTTTCAGTGACACCTCCATGATACTATCACAATATATCTATATTATCATGGTATCATTGATGCCTGCTTCGATCCTTCAGATCTTTAGTGAGACCTCCATATTTTCATGGTATCATTGATATATGCTTCAATCATCTATCCTTCAATGATACCAACACATTATACATTTATATGCATGGTACCATAATTTCTCAATGATTCCATCACAATATATCATATACTAGCATAGTATCATTAAAGATTATTTCATATAATCAATAACACTCCTCAGATTATGCATGATACCATGACCATCACAATATGTGAATATACTGTTATGGTAGCTCTAAGATTTTCATTCATTCACAAAACTACTCATTCATTTAATAATACCATAATAGTCTATTCATATACTGCTATGGTATCATTAAAGTTTTCTACGTTCATTCATGTACATTCAACTCATTCCTCAATGATACCAACCCATTATATATCATATCATGGTATCATTGACTAATGACTAGTCCTTCAAGTGGGGAACTCATATTTCTCAATGATACCATAAAAAAATATCATATACTGACATGGTATCATTAAGGATTATTTCATATCATCGGTAACACTCTTCAGATCATGTATGATAACATCAAAGTATATCTATATAGCGTCATGGTTCATTAAAGTTTACTTTATTCCTTCAATGAGACCTTCATGATACTATGCTAATATATCTATCTATTGTCATGGTATCATTGAGGTTTACTTCAATTCTTCAGTCAGACCTTAATAATATCATCAAAATATATCTATATACTATCATGATATCATTCATAAGGATTGCTTCAGTCCTACCATGTGACCTCCATGTTGCCGTCACATTATAGTTATGTACATTATTTCATGGTATCATTGAGGTTTGCTTTAGTTTCCAATGATACTAGTCACAATATAAAAAGAAAAAAAATACTTGTAAAGTTAAAGTCTTAGTTAAAAAAAGTTGTCTCTCACTCTTTTTGAGAAAGTGAATACACTTTCTTTGCCACCTCAGCATTCCCCCCCCCCCCCCCCGAAGTATAGGAAAATAGTTGAGAATTCGGTACTAGATTTGGAGGGGGGGGCATATATTTGACTATTTCTCTAATAAATAAGCTAGTGAATCTATTATTCTTTTTAACTACTTCTTATGATAGTTTGATTATTTGATTTTAAAAATATTTTTATTAGTCAAAAAATAATTAGCTACTATATATATTCTTATATTCTTATATTTATATTTATTTAAATAAAAGAAAATAAAAGAAAATAAAAAGAAAAGGAAAGTACAATGATAGAAAATAAATAAAAAAAGAACGAATTGTGTCAGAGAAACAAAAGGTCTCAAAATATGACATTGCAATTAATGCTACAAAAGGTTATAAAATATGGCATTATAATAAGTGTTATCTCATGGAAAAAGAATTAAAAGTTATTTGTGTCTGTATGTTATGTCGTGATTTACTTCTTTTTAAAAAAAATCTCTTTTGAAATGTTCTAAGTATAAAAAATAATTAAGAAAATATACTTAGAAAGAGTCACAACTTAATTTTTTAATGAAATTAACAAAACATAATTTAAAAAGAATTAACAGATAAACCTTTAAAAATTTAGAGAATATGGGTAAAAGGTTCAAATTTCCACTTTGAGAAAGTGTGAGCACTCAAAGTGTCCGCTAACATGTTGTTATCCAACGATTCGACTAAAGATACTTGACTAACTTGAGAAGAATTAATTTGAAACAAATAGGAGAACATTTTGAAGTCACTTCGAAAAAGATGTCAATTTGAAGCAATTTATTTCTCTGTATGAGTGAAAACACCCAACGAAAATAATTTAATTGACAAAACTTAGTGAACAAGATTAATGAAGTAAACGAACACTAACAAATTTGATTCATCATTTGGGAAATGTCAACTAAGTTAAATAAAACATCTAGAGTTAGAGTTAGAGTTAATCAAAACAAACAATAAATATTTACAATCAAAATTAAATGAGTAAAAGAGAAATTAAACTTGGGCCCAGGTTCGATTTCTGTTCGCGTGGACCAAATCTCTGAGCCTTTATTGCTACTTTTTGGGCTTCTGGCCCATTTTGACATGTATATCAATTGTATACATTTCACCATATATTTATTGTATATCATGTATATCAAATGTATACTAATTGTATACAAACTATTTTACACATTTTTTTTGCTTCTGAGACATGTAGTTTAGCTTCCCTTGCCCTGTATATTAGTTGCTATTCTTCTCGGCAATCAGGCTAACTCGAGAATGCGCAAACGTTGGGCCACTATGGCCCAAACTTAGAATGCAAAGGAGGAAAAATAATCCATTTTGAACTCAAATGAGATTTCACATGTTTCAAACAAAATAAGTAAAGATCAGCACCTTCAACACAAAATATGATATAAAGGGTTGAGAAATTAAACTATAGGCATATGCTACTGTATCATATTTATTCTCTACACATAAAAAATATGCATCCACAAAAAAGTCAACTGTACTTAAAAGCTAGCAATAAGATCCAATAGTCAAAGAAAAATTTCCACATTAATACATGCTTATCTCAAATGTGAAGATCATATCAATATTAACAATCCACATACTGGAACCATATTAAATATCATAATGATACCTACTGCCTAAAAGCTCTAATGCTTATTCTAGCTTAGATCTCAAGAAAACATAGGATAGATTAACATAGAAGCTAAATACAGGGGGTAAATAATTACCCAAAAAGGTACTGATCTAAACAGGTACAAAAGCTTCTAAGAGAGTACAACATATAAATATAAAATACAGTTCCCATCATATGGAAGGAGGAGTAGAAGTTGTCGGAGACCATTGTCATCCTCACCTAAGAAATATCATTGACCCTGCAATCAGACGATGCCAAGTGGCATATCAAGAGTACTATCATGAGGAAGTCATGAGACTCCAGAGGGGATTGAAAGAAGCCCATGAGTGAGTAAGTGTTCAGTTTCAGAGGAATGCACCCATAATTATATGAATCATGCATTTGAGCTAAAAACGAGGTGTACTCTCTTCTCTAAGCCTTGTTTCAGCTAAGATCCTTATGAGAAAGTATGTTTAGAGCTTGGGTAGTATCTTCACCCGAAAAGGTAGCATGAGTTACGAGATCATAAGCAGTAGTAGTGAAAGAGCCCAGAGTTAGAGAAAAGTATGTAGAGGTTTAGTGATCTAAGAAAGGGAGATGGTGTTTTGACGGGCTATGTTACTATAGTTATGCACTTAGTAAGTTACTAATGAAGAGTTTTCCCCTATGGATAGACTAAGAAGTGATGAGTTGTGAAGGTCACATCATAG
>JAJONR010008230.1:0-51058 GCA_029582245.1 Solanum etuberosum
AACAAAATTTTGGTGTTCTTTTTAGTATTCAATATTATTTGTCGGGTGTTTTTTATTTTGTTGCTTTTGTGGGATAAATTACCCGATTTTTCCCAACATGTGCTATATTATTCTGGTCTTGGATACATTATCATCTTTGCTTTGTTGTTGAGTCGGATTTCTGGACTTAAACAAGAATCGGATGACTTTGAACTTCTGATTGTGTTGCTTATTCCATTCATTTTATTTGTTTGTTTGTTTATGTCCAGGCCTTAGCTTTAGCAATTGCTTATCAATCAGTCACCAATCATCATAAGCAGCGGCCACCAATTGATGACCTTGGGCCAAATGATCCTATTCCAGAATTACCAAAATCCCTATAGTGGGGTTGTTTGTTCATGCTCACAAGTGCTTGATATGAACCTCCATGTGCTTGAACCTGGTGTGATTCAGACCAACGTTTGTAGCTGCTAAAACTATGAAAGTATGAATCACAGTTTTCTGTTTGGGCCATGAGGATGATAAAAATTATCTTACTTCTTTCTCTATTTTATGGTTCTAATTCTGCCAAATTCCTTATTACTTTTGATATGTAAAGAATGAGAATTTGAAATATATTTTTTTCCTTGATAATATGATGTCTCAGTTCTGAATTATTCTTGTGTAAACATAGGTAAAAGTTTTCCATCCATTTTCTATACGAGGGGTAAAGGGTATTACAAGGTTGCTTTAGATCTGGGCCAACTCCATCTTTCTTTTTCCTTTTTTTTCTTTTTTGGAGATGAGGTAATCGTAGAAACAACATTTACGTGTTAGTATCATTTACTATTTTGCTTTCTTTCTTTAAAAGAAATGTTGTTGCTGCTGTCTTGACGATCGCGATTACCTAATCGTAGAAACAATATTTACGTGTTAGTATCATTTACTATTTTGCTTTCTTTCTTTAAAAGAAATGTTGTTGTTGCTGTCTTGACGATCGCGATGACCTAATCACGATATATTCCGTTTTGAACATGTGTTGGAACAACCTGTATTCAAAACTATTTGAAGTTGTTATTTGTTTGTTTTAAGTATTGAAATATAGATGTCTCAGAAACGATGAATCTGGAGGTATTGTGGTATATTTAACAACTTTGTGCCAAAACTTTATTCATCTGTTGCATCACATATCGTCACTTTGGTGATAGTGTTATTATCACTAGTGGCGGCTCAACCTAATTAGTGGCCTAAAGCCAAAAATAAATTAGAAGTCTAACTTTTAATTATTTTTTTATTATTACTAAAAAAATTGAACCCTTCAAATTTGGAGGGCTAAGGCTTATGCCTCATTTTTAAAGGCATTGAGTCAACCCTTGTTATCACTTGTGTATCCGACCGTTTTTTGAGAAATCAGTTTCAGTTTTATAAAAAAAAACCAAATAAATATTGAAACATAAATGTAGAATAATAAGAAAAAAATATTTCGAGTCAACAAGTTGTTTGTGTGTTCTTAAGGAACAAGTTGTTTGTGTGGCCTTAAGGAAATATAACTCCCTCACTATTGTCAAGGATTTAGGTTACTTTCAGGATAGAACAGAAGAAGAAAAATCTTTAATAGTGACAATGTAAATTACAAAACTCTGATGACTGTTTTGTTTGAAAATGAGGCACAAAAGAAGAGATCTTCCATTGTGAATAAAATAACATGTGTGAAAATACCTGTTGGAGATCTTCCATTCCCAATTCACATTACGCCTCATTTTAAAGCTATCTTCAACTCCCAACAGATTGTCCAATTTGCGGAGATGTCCTGTTAATGAAGTTATGTGTCACATGAGGTAAATTCACAAGATTTATATCATATTTATCCAAGTACCAATAACGTAAAAAGGATAATATTTTCTATACTTAACAAACATACTGTTTATTCTTTCATTGTGATTTGTGATAGTTGAGCATACTACCTAACTTCATAAAGATATGCCAATCAATAATGTCAAATCATCCTTTTCGAAAGACACATTTATTTTGGTTAGATAGGCCCGTTATAAAGATGAGAATTACGCAAAAAAAATGTCAGCGTAAAACTAATATAATTATGACGAATTTAGAAAATATTCAATTGACTTTAAAAAGACATTATTCAGTATTGGGTGGTCATTGATGAACCCAACTAAATTTAGATGGGAGAAGTTTGTTTAATTAAAGACAGAGACGAATTCGAAATTAAAATTTTATGAATTTGATTCTTAAAATTTTCAATAATGAACTCATTGTATTATTAATATTACGAGTTCATATTTAAAATTTTTTAATAAATTGTTATATATAAATTTATAATTTACCTCATCAATATAAATTTTAATGCATTAATCCACCCTAATTAAAATCACGATCTATCTGACGAAGGAGAGATAGAGGTGGAGCGTTAGTGGGGGGAAATAAATTCAATAACATTTTTTTTCCCTTTAAAAGGGGAGATTTTGACCAATTTGTGGACCCCCAGCCCACCCACCCCCCAAATAAAAATAATTATGGGACAAAATATATTAGCATAAAATTTCTGTGTAATATTACAATTCAAGCACTTCACGTAATACAATACCATAGATATGTCAACGTTACAACACAAGTGGACAAATTAATTGAATAATCCTATTTTATTTTTTTATACCGCAAGAGGTAGGTGGGTATGTCGAGTATAAAAAATTTAAAACAACAATTTATTTTATTTGCTTTTAGACTAATATAATTGAATTTTTATACGTAATTTAATACGAAGTAAATTGATCGACAATAAAATTATAATAAATTTACTTATAAAAAATAAATAATATAATATTAACTCATATAAAAAAATTAAATTGCCCTGAACTTCAATGCCCCCTGGAAAATATAAAAGTTTGAGAACTTAATATAATGCTTGTGAGAAAATGAAATTTAAATGACATTCAACGAAAATGTAAGATATTATTTAAGGAAAATTATGTGAATAAGAAAATATATAATAGTTAAATTAGTTAACATAGCTATAATTTGAATTAATTATCATCCGCTACTAATTTATAGGCATAATTATGCGGCCACGTCTGAGTTGTATAAGCGTGTAGTTTTTGTAATTTGTATAACATTTGTATAACTTTTTAAAGTTCGAATGTTTGTATTTGTTTAAATTCTAACGAATTTTTGAGTTTTATCATATTTGTATTACTTCGAAAAGCAGAACCAAATTTAAATCTACAGGTTTACCCATATTTGTATAAATCGTTAATTGTATATAGTTATTCTAATTGTATATTCATATATGTTACTTATACAAAATATATATGTACAAAAGTTTACCAACAAAATTATACTTATACAAAATATATAAGTACAAGTCAATTGCTACTATTCTGTTTATACAACTACAGATAGAAATAGCTTATTTATACAAACACTTATTCCACCAAAATTGTAATTATCAATCAAAAATAATTTATACAAAGATAAATACAAATCAATTAATACTAAACCAGTTTATATAAATACAAACGAAAATAGCTCAATTATACAATTACATGCGAATTATACAAATGAAGATTATCCATAGCAATTAAAACTATAGATACAACGCGTAATTATGTAAACTGTAGCCAAGAAGCCTAATTAAGTTTCCTAAAGTAGCTATTTGTGAAAATTTCACAACTATTTATAACTATATATCAAAGAACGAGTACCGTAAATTATGCACTCACAAAGCTCATTAATTGTCTGTTATCATTGTCGGAATCATGTGTAACGATTTGATTATTCACATAACATTGATTTGATCCATGTATCGTAGCTGGTACTGGAGTTCTATTATATTTTTTCCCGACTTACACCTGACCTGTCATTTTGCTGCATGCAGCTTTCGATTCAACCACCTATTAAGTTTTTTTTTTCTTTTTTTGGTAACACCTATCAAATTTGAATTTTGTTCTATACAATCTTATATCTTAATTGATAATTATTAATTTATGTTATGTCATGATTAATAATTAGTAGTCAGATAAGTTATCAATAATAGAGAGTGTAATAATAATATCAAAATCTTGTGTAATAATTTGATCATTTAAATTATACCAATCAGATTCATATCTCGTGTCTGACACCACATCATACTTGACTTGTCGCTTTTGACATGCACCTTCTATTCAACTATCCATCGAGTTCGATTTTTATATTATATAATTTTATCTCTTATTTAGTAATTATTAATTTATATTATATCATGATCAATAATTAGTATTTGGATAAGTTATTTATAACATAGAATGCAACAATAATATCAGAAACTTGTGTAATGGTTTAATAATTTGAATAGCAATAATATATTTACCGTCTCGTATTCGGTACCGCATTTTAAATGTAATTTTTGCTCATTAATGTATGTCTTATTGCTTTTGCCACATGTACTTACTAATTCAATCTCCTGTCGACTTCGAATTTTATCTTATACAATCTTATCTCTTGTTTAGTAACTGTCTACTTAAGTTATATCAAAATTAATGATTAGTAATAGAAAAAGTTATCCATAGCAGATCGAGAGTATAACAATAAAGTCTGAATCTTATGTAACGATTTGATCAATTGAATAACATTGATTGTCTCGTGCCTGTTACCACATTTTTAATGCAAATTCTGTTGACTCGTGTCTAGCTGTCACTTTTGCCACGTGCACATTCGATTCAACCGCCCATCGAGTCAGCATTTTATCTTATCCAATCTTATCTCTTGTTCAGTAACTATCTACTTAAGTTATATCAAAATTAATGATTAGTAATAGAAAAAGTTATTTATAGCAGATCGAGAGTGTAACAATAAAGTCTGAATCTTATGGAACGATTTGATCAATTGAATAACATTGATTGTCTCGTGTCTGTTACCACATTTTTAATGCAAATTCTGTTGACTCGTGTCTAGCTGTCGCTTTTGCCACGTGCACATTCGATTCAACCGCCCATCGAGTCTGCATTTTATCTTATCCAATCTTATCTCTTTTTTTTGGTAATTACTAACTTCAGTTATATCAAGATTAATAATTAGTAACCGAATACGTTATCCATACCGGATAATGTAACTATAATACTGAAATTCTTCCGGATAAAATAATATAAATGACAAAAATACCCATAACATCCTTCAAACCCTTTTCTACTAAATAAGACGAAATGTAATTTATAAATAAACAATTTTGTCTTAAAATTATACGATACATATTATTTTAGTACAATTAATAAAACAATAAATAAAAAATACTTAATTTCAATAACTAAAAATCCATCTGGAAAATCAAGCCCATGGTTTGCTGCTGACATGGCAAAAGTAATGCCCTCAAAGTGACATGGCAAGGCTTTATTGGTAGAATAATCTTACGTGGCACTCCATCGTCGTCACTAACTCGAAAAATCCGCCTGTCTTTATTGGGTCCAAGTACAGACACTTTTTTCAACCAACCTTATTTTAACAAATTCAGAAAACCCGAGGTAGTACATCTTAAATTACCGTACAATACACAAACTACCATGGCATTTTAGGTAATTTTACCCGAAAAAGGAGGTGAATCTTGTTTTCACTTCCCCTTGTATGCCCCCAGTCTCATATAAATTCACACTACAATTAGGATTTTTTTTTCAAATATTTATTTTTCCCGATCTGATCCGCCGTCCGCCTCCGGACACAGCTTCTGCATTGACGACCCTCGTCGGATTCCGGCAACCGTTGTTTTCAAAGAAATTCAATTTTGCATGATTTGTTAGCTCAGTTGCTATCAGATCCGTGCGTTACTTTGCTTTCTCTCGATCCATTCAGCGCTGATCACTTAGGTATCGCTTTTGGATCGTGTTTATTTAATGTTTTTCCGCATCAAATCAACTTGCTTTTACAATTGAACGTTATGCCGATGCAATTCAATGTTTCGTTATTTTTTTTGTCGTACATGCATAATGAATTCATATCACTGGTTTGAAGATTCAGATTACACTGCGTGTATGTTTAGGGAGTATTCACATTGGTTGATATGTTCAAACAAGTAGCCGTTTGGTCATGTTTTTAGAGAAGACCGATTTGACATTCGCCTGTATTAAATTTGTTTAATTATCACGGCTGAGATTTTGGAGGTTATTTTGTTTAGCAATCTTTACTTTTCCAGAGATCTATAAACAAATTTGTTTTTTTTTTAAAATTTTGATTTCATTTGTTTTGTCCAGGTAAGATCTCGTTATTCTACCAAAATCTTTAGTTATTAAGCACTACTCATGTTAAAGGTTTTGCAAAAGAGGCCCCTTGAAAAGTGTGGCTGTGCCTTATTTTGTTTCTGCATGTCTACCTGATCGATGAGAACCTTTTATTTGGTGTTAGCAGTATGATTCCTGCCTCAATCGAATTTTGTTCTTAACTTGGAATGTTAATCTCAGGCATTTAGCAGTTGAAATGGCATCAACAGGATGGTTGAAGGGAAGAGTGAAAGCTGTTCCCTCTGGTGACAGTTTGGTGATAATGGGTAGTTCCAAGGCTGAAATCCCCCCTGAAAAATCTATCACCTTAGGATCTCTAATGGCTCCAAGATTGGTATAGCATGCACTAATAAACCTTACCTTTTTTATGATCCATATCTTCAAATTGCTCCTATATTTGTATCTCTTTTTTCATTGCTCATTATAGTTTTCCTCTTGTAGGCACGTCGTGGTGGAGTGGATGAGCCATTTGCATGGCAAAGCAGAGACTTCTTGAGGAAGCTTTGCATTGGAAAGGTGTCCTTGCATTGATCAGTCTAACTTGTTTATATATTTATTTATCTTCTCTTTTTAGTAGTATTAAATTTTAATGCATCCTCTTTATTCTTTAGGAAGTCACTTTCAAGGTGGAATATACTGTACCTTCCATAGGGCGAGAATATGGAACTGTTTTTCTTGGTGACAAGAACGTTTCCATGCTAGTTGTTGATGCAGGCTGGGCCAAGGTTGGGTTGGTGTTAATTTCTCTGTTTCTCAGCTGTCTTGTTTCCAACTCTATATAGTTTCATGAAATGATTAATTTTTGTGGAACCAGGTCAGGGAGCAGGGACAACAGAAAGATGCTAATCCCTATTTGAAACCACTGCAAGATGTTGAAGAACAAGCCAAACAACAAGGTCTAGGTCGTTGGAGTAGGGTGCGTTTCTCATATTCTCTGATGTGTTTTTGTTATTGGGAAAATATTATGAACTTCATCCTTTTACCTTATTGAGATCAGATACTGTTAACTTCACAGCAATATATTTCCAAGCCTTATTGTCTTTTGGATTGGTTGGGGGGGGGGGGTTGAGCCAGGGGAGATAATATTTTCTGCTGACTGGTATATTAAGAAGTCGTTTACCTCTCCCTTTTTGGTGCCTATGTATTCTTATAGATTTGTTCCATTTTGGTGTTCAATTCTTTGTCTATCCTTACAATTTTAGATGTTATGGAGCACATTTGTTGTACCATTTTGTGGTCTGCTTCTGTCTGCAAAACACCTTGTGCTACGAGGATTTCATCTATTTGAGCTTCGATGGCTAGCACTTCAGGATAAGTGCTGAGACATTGGGTGGTATCCAGATTATCCTGTTATATTTCACTTGTTTCTCTTTTTTTGGGGTGTAGAAGGAGTATATTAGAGTATGGATCAGTATATGGAATTTTTGTGTTCACCAGGAAATATGTAAACTATAGGAATGTTGTAAGGGGCTGTCTGTTTAGGAATTACTTTTCAGTACCTTCTTGGTTTTACTAATAAACTTCTACGTTATAAGTAGAAATTCTTTTACTTGTTATTCTTTCAACTAGAAAGGCCAGCAACTAGATGTCTAGATCTAATCTAAACTGTATTGATCTTTTACGAGCAACTCCTGTCACTGTAATTTGTGTTGGCTGGTGAATCTTTTGCGTAGTATCGTTGTCCATTTAGTTCAGTGTTCACATACATTTGCAATCAAGCTTTTTTTTTTCCTTCCTTTCTTGTGTGCGTAGTAATTCCTGGTATACTGCTGTTTTCAGGCACCTGGTGCTTCTGAGGCATCTATTAGGGATCTTCCTCCATCTGCAATTGGTGATTCTAGTAACTTTGATGCAATGGGACTATTGGAGCGAAGTAAAGGCAAGCTTATAGAAGCATTTGTTGAGCAGGTTCGTGATGGAAGTACGCTGCGAGTGTACTTGCTTCCAGACTTCCAGTTCATCCAAGTGTTCGTTGCTGGAATACAGGTCAATGCAATACAAGTTATATTTTCTTTATGACCAGATTTTGTTACTTTTCCAGTTCGTTTTACCGTGTTGTTTCAATGAACAGGCACCAACAATGGGAAGAAGAGCAACATCAGAAACTGTTATTAATGCTAGCGTTACTTCTGATGAACCAAATGGAGAATCAACTACTGAACATCGTGCAGCTCCGACATCAGCGCAGAGGTTGGCATCCTCAGCTGCATCTGTAACAGAAGTTGCACCTGATCCTTATGGCAGAGAAGCAAAGCATTTTACGGAAACTCGTGTCTTAAATAGAGATGTGAGATTCTATTTGTTAGCTCTTAATGATTTGTGTTTCCTGTTTACCATTTTTCTAATGCAGTTTAACATACAGGTTCGAATTGTCCTGGAGGGTGTTGACAAGTATAGCAATCTAATTGGCTCAGTGTATTACCCTGATGGAGAATCGGCAAAGGACCTGGGATTGGAGCTTATTGAAAATGTACGTGATAGACACATTACTGCTGATACTTTAGAACATGTGTCTAATAAGAAACTGAAGTTGTTATAAGGTCACTGTAATTGGTTTACAGGCACACTTTTATGTCTTTTTATGATAGGTTTCTCCCAGAAATTGGAAACTGTCTTAACCATAGATGGACCTTTCTTGTTTATTTTCTCTTGTAAAGATTATTTAATTATGGATTAGGATCCTCTTTCACCTAACTTTATTAGCTTTCTGTTGCTGTAACTTTCTCTACTTAGTTTTTCTTTTATGAACTTGAGGTTGTAGCATAAAAGAATTTCATTTCGCTCGTCTCTAATTTTTCTATTACTTAACTTACTTGACAGTGATCCGCTAGTTACTCCTAATTCTAGAAAAGGAAATGTTTAACATTATTTTAGTTTCAGAACGTTTAAGGTCTATCTAATCTGAACTTTATGCCCTCCCCCCTTCCTTGGCATAGGGTTATGCTAAATATGTTGATTGGAGTGCAAACATGCTGGAAGTTGAAGCCAAGAAGATGCTGAAAAGTGCCGAGCTTGAGGCCAAAAAGACTCGCTTAAGAATCTGGACAAACTATGTAGCTCCAGCAACAAATTCCAAGGCTATTCATGACCAAAATTTCACGGGAAAGGTAGCCATGAGTCTAAGCTTTTTAAAAGTTCTTAATCTCTGCATCTCTCTCTCTTCAATGTTTTGTGCTTGGCTTTTTGTAGGTGGTTGAGGTTGTCAGCGGAGATTGTCTTGTTATAGCTGATGATTCTCTGCCATTTGGAGATCCATCAGCAGAACGAAGAGTCAATCTTTCAAGTATTAGGTCTCCTAAAATGGGAAATCCGCGTAGAGATGAGAAGCCTGCTCCCTATGCTCGTGAAGCAAAGGAGTTTTTGAGAAATCGCCTTATCGGAAAACAGGTATTGCTATCTTTTCTGATATCTCCTCTCCTGGTTTTAGAGGTACAGAATAAGAAAGGGACGATTTACTAACCTTATATCCTTTCAGGTGCATGTTTCCATGGAGTACTCACGGAAGGTTGGCATGGCAGATGGACCTGCTGCTCCCACCAGTGGTGCAGATTCAAGGGTGATGGATTTTGGAACTGTATTCCTGGCATCCAAGGATGGGGATGATGCATCACCTGCTCCATCTGCTGCAGGCAACCAGTTGGCTGGAGTCAATGTTGCTGAGCTTTTGGTTTCCCGCGGTTTTGCAACTGTTGTTAGACATCGTGATTTTGAAGAACGTTCAAACTATTATGATGCCCTTCTCTCCGCAGAATCACGTGCTACTTCTGGGAAAAAGGGTATTCATTCTCCTAAAGAAGCTCCGGTGATGCACGTAACAGACCTGCTAACGGTTAGTATCCTTGCCACTGGCTCTCTTTTTATTTGGTGCTAAGGAATAATAATTTTTTCTGTTTAACTTTCAGGCAGCGTCAAAGAAAGCTAGAGACTTTTTGCCTTTCTTGCAGCGTAACAGGAGGATGTCTGCTGTTGTAGAATATGTCCTCAGTGGTCATAGATTCAAACTTTTCATTCCCAAGGAGACTTGCAGCATTGCTTTCTCTATTTCTGGAGTGAGATGCCCAGGTCGTGATGAGCCCTACTCTGAGGAAGCCATTGCCTTGATGAGGCGGAAGATAATGCAGAGGGATGTCGAGGTAATATTTTTTCTTTCTTAGTTTTGTTATGTGCTACACATGAATTTCTCTCTTATTTCTTTCTTTTTGCCTTCTACATAGATCGAGGTAGAAACAGTTGACAGAACAGGGACTTTCATTGGAACATTATGGGAATCAAGATCCAATGTGGCGGTGACCCTACTGGAAGCTGGTTTAGCAAAGCTTCAAACTTCTTTTGGAACTGATAGAATCGCCGAAGTTCACCTCCTCATGCAAGCTGAACAGGCCGCCAAAAGGCAGAAATTGAAGGCAAGAGCAAGATCTGTTATACTTATTAGTCATGAATTTGTTCTTTACTATTTATTAACAAGTGCCTCAATATAGATATGGGAGAATTATGTCGAGGGAGAGGAAGTTGTCAGTAGTGGAGCAGCTGAAAGACGCCAAAAAGAAGAGGAGAAGGTAATGTAATTAGATCTAGTGCTTCTCAGTTAACTATTGTTTGTCATAATTTACCATCTGGATGCATTGTGAATACCTTTTCGTGTTATGATTTTCTGACTTCTATACTTTTACACGATTATGTTCTCAGGTCACAGTCACTGAAATTTTGGGTGGGGGTAAATTTTACGTTCAGTTTGTTTCCGACCAGAAAGTAGCTGCCATTCAGAAGCAACTTGCTTCTCTAAATCTTCAGGAGGCTCCTGTCATTGGTGCATTTAATCCAAAGAAGGGTGATATGGTTCTTGCTCAATTCAGTGCTGATAATTCATGGAACCGAGCAATGGTATGTGATCCAATAATTTTATTACTCTTTACTTTATTTTATTTACGTAGATCCATAAGCCTTTAAACAGTTGAAGATATGACTTGAATTACTGAGTACCCTGACTTTGTGTATTCTATAATATGAATGTAAATTACCAGTTTGGATAGTTGTATGAAGTCAAACTGTTAAATCTTCTAAACTACAATTTGGTACATTTCACTTGAAACATTACAGTTGCTACTTTTTATGTATCAAAGAAAGTTGGAATGTGTGCTTTTCCATTCCAATCAAATTAACTTATTGCTTGAACTGTACTACTTTTTTTGTCATCACATAAACTGTATAAGTTAATCTAGTGTTTGCTTTGGCAGTTACACATATATATTATAAGTAAATCCCTGCTCATGTGATGTCCCTAGCTCTTTAAAAATACCTTACTTGGTCTTACTGCTGCTTCTTGTCTAATGAATTGAACTTTGTTCACCATCTAGTTGTGTCCCATAAGCCCTTTTTCTTAAGTTAATCCAATGCAGTTCTTTGTTGGGTCATTATTGTAGATTATTGAAGCTTCATATCTTCTGAAGGATATAGGTGATTTTATTATGTTAAATGTTTGCTTGTCATATCATATTCTTTTTCTGATTTTTCACTTTAAAATATGTTTAAGATTGTCAATGCCCCTCGCGGTGCTGTGGAATCTTCCAAAGACAAGTTTGAAGTTTTCTATGTTGATTATGGGAACCAAGAAGTTGTTTCATACAGTCAGTTGCGGCCTCTTGAAGCATCTGTGTCCTCCAGTCCTGGTCTTGCCCAGCTCTGCAGTCTTGCTCATGTTAAAGTTCCTGGGCTAGAAGATGATTATGGTCAGGAGGCAGCATACCGGCTCAGTGAGCTTCTTCTAAGTGGGCCAAAGGAATTTAGAGCTGTTATTGAGGAGAAAGACGCTTCAGGTGGAAAAGTTAAAGGTCAAGGAACAGGGACAGTCTTTCTGGTGACTTTGGTTGATCCTGAAAGCGATATCAGCATAAATGCTACCTTGCTTAAGGTTCGAAATTAATAGCCACTTTTATTTTAATTACGATTCAACATTATTTTACTCATTTCTATTGCTTTCGGATTCTGCTGAGTTTTTCAATAGCCACTAGGTCCCTGTTCAGTACCCCCTACAATATCATAGTAAAGCAGTGCCTTGTATTTGGCTGCTCAAATTCCATTTAGTTAGACTATCTTTTATCTGGTAGAGTTGGGTTTGAAATTCCTAGTGCTGCCATTTTCCTCTGTCCCTTTAAGCATTATGTTTTTTTTTTCCGCTGGCGGTGTTCTAACAAGGTAAGGGACCTATAAAATTTTCAGGAAGGACTTGCTAGGATGGAGAAAAGGAAGAGGTGGGAGCCCAAGGACAAACAACAGGCTCTGGATGAATTGGAGAAGTATCAAACAGAAGCACGAGAAAAGAGGTTCGCGATGTGGGAGTATGGAGATGTCGAGTCAGATGAGGAGGATATCCCTGCTAGGAAACCTGCTGGGAAACGGTGAATGCTGCAACAGAGTTAAACTGGTGGCAATTGACAAAATTTGGATGGGGGCTTTTTCAGCCTAAAATCTACCAATCAGACAATTGCTGATAGAGAGGTGAAAGTTTGAGTTAGCTTTTTATGTGTTGTTCACATGTAACTTTAGGAGAGAGAGAGAGAGACCTCAGGAGGTGAGAGAAATTTTGTTCTCTTTCTTTTTTCCCCCTTTTTTTCTTAATTTTTTTTTAAATTTATATGACTCTGAATAAACCGGCCTCCTTAGTCGTTCTTTCATCAGGGATGTGTTAAATTTTATCAGAACTGAGAGGCAATATTTATCGTGATCGTTTTACTATCTCAATGTTTTTTTATGAGTAAAAGGAAACAAAAACGAATGTTTTCATCAATTTATTGAATGTTATACCGGTAATCCTAAGTTAGATTTTACTACAAAAAGAGATGGAGATGACCCCTATTCCTCTATAATCCAACACTTAGACCATTCCAGTCCAGATTCCAGACTTTCACTTCTTCACCATTTCTCTTACGTCTTTTCTGTCACCCATCCATCTTCTTTTGCAGCTCTTTTCACTCCATAACTATTCAGAAAATTAGGAAACATGAAATAAGATTGGTTTAGAAGCAAATTAAATTAAGAAAATTCAAATACCATGAGGATATATACATACAGAGATCAAAAACCATTTAAAATTGTTGTCGCGACCAAATGCAATCGTGAGTTGTGGAATGATCGAAAGATGGAAGAGGGTGGAGTCTTATGTAGAAATATTATTCAATGGCACTGCCTTATGAGCATAAGATCTGTGTAAGATTAGTTTTTTTTTAAAAAATAGACCAAGGTTTTCAAAAAGAAATCGACAATTCACTGCGCGTATTTATTGTACCAAGCTTCAACACAAGTGGGCCAAATTATTTGGAGAATCGTTTTGGGCTTCTTACTACATGTGAGAATTTTTTCTCAACAAATGGCTACACGTATATGTAATGTATCATATTGTATAAATAGTCATGTATCAGAGATCTATATGCAATTATATATATTTTTTTTTGTATATGTATAACTATGTATTGGGGATGTATATACATTCATATATGTTGTTTATGTAATATTTTTTATAGTACATATTTTTCTCAATCTCGATCAACTCAAATATCCTCTAAAAAGTCTCAAATTTAGATATGAGTTCCTTTTAATGTTTGAGTCTTAATATATTATTCATGAAATGATTTTTATTTGCGGCACGTTGAATTTTAGAATTAAGCTTTGAAGAAGTTTTAATGGCTTATGGAGTTTTTCAATCTTGACTAACTCAAAATCTCCTCTAAATAGTCTCAAATTTTAAATATAAGATCATCTCAATGTTTCAAGTGTTTTGGTATTATTATTCACTCGAAATAATTTATGTCTACGACATATCAAATTTTAAAATCGACCTTTTAAAGAAGGTTTAATGGCTAAAAGAAGCAAAGAAGAAGCGAAGAAGAAAAGAAGCAGCAAAAGAACGAAGCAGCAGAAAAACTGAAGAAGGAAGAGAGTAATTTTCCTTGATAGTCACCATGTTTGAGAAATTACCTAGTAATATCACTTATGTTTGTTTTAGGACTACAATATCACCCAACTTTACATATTTTCCTCAAAATATATTTGATATAGAAAAAACATTATTATCTCTCCTATTGAGATGTCATGTCACATTGTTCATTTTTTTATTTAAAAAATTAACTTTTTAAATAACTCATATGTTATATTCAGTAAAAAAAATAATTCTTGATTATTTATCATTTTTAGTTTTTTACTTTAGCATATTAAGAGATAGACATTTTTTATTCTATTATTACATTTAACATTAATTATTTTTCTAAAATCATTCATTAATTTCTTAAAGAGTATGTAAAGTGCACACTTTTAATGGAATGTCATATCATATTATTCTTTTTTTTAACAATATTTAAAAAAAAAAAATTTAAACTGGGAAATTTAGTTTCTACTCCTTCCGTTCATCTTTACATCGTTACTTGTTCAGTATTAATTTGACATATCTCTTAAGGAATAATAAAGATAATTTTACTATATCAATCTTTGAAAATAATAAATTTTATATTTTAAAAAATACATTGGCAAATGACTATAATTAATAATAACAGTGAATTAGGAATCAAGTAATAAATTATCACTTGATTTTCTAAAATAAATAAGTAACAAATGAATAATTATTTATAATGTAATGAATAAATAAAAATGGACAGAGGGAATAGTTGCTAGAAAAAAATCCGTAAAAAGAGTTAGCTGATATAATACTTTTGTTTTTTTATGACTACGTGAAAATTGTTCTCTAACATTACTTTTTTTCGTTCACTTTTACTTGTTTTTAATGTTCACCTTGTGCATTCTATAAGAACTTAAAGAATGAATGATTTGAAAAATGATTTAGAATAAATAATTAGTGTTTAATCATAATAACAGAAAATAAATATGAGTTTGTTTAAAAATATTCACTTTGCGTTATGTAATTATTATTTTTTACCGAATATATCATATGAGTTGATTTAAAAAGTTATTTTTTTTAATTATTAGTAAAAAAGGGAATAATATGACATGACATTCATTAGGAGAGAGAAATATGTTTTTTGTGTCAAGTATATTTTAAGAAAAATATATAAAATTGGGTGATATTATAATCCTAAAATAAACAAAAATGATATTATTAAGTAATTTCCCAAACACGAGTGACTATCTAGAGAAATTACTCGAGTAGAAGAGTAGTGCAACTAAAAGTAGAAGAGTAGTGCAACTAAATGCACTTCGGCTGAAAATAAAATGTGCCAAATAACCATTCAGTGGTCAAAGTTATTTTTGACAAGAGATTTTGACCCAATGAATATTTTGTCTAATTCTTCCAATAGTTTTTCTCGACTTCCGTTTAGTATTTTTTCTATCTCAATTTATATGTGTTTGATTTGATACGAAATTAAAAAAAATATTCTTTGAGACTTACGATTTTAAATGAGCCATCGATATTTGTGTGACTAGAAATTATTTATCAAAAATAAAATGAACATTTTAAAATTTTTTTTTTTAGACTAACCCAAAAAGGGAAGTAAATCGAGGGAGTAATAAAACTTTTTCAGAACTTCAACGATTAAAGCAAGTCTGCACAAATCAACACTAAAAACAATTGGAGCTAGGATTTAAAGTAGTAATACTTTTCTTAACAAAACACCCACGGTGCTGACTTGGCAACAGCAACATTTCCCTAGTGACGTGGCAGGAGTTTATTGGTAGATTATTGCACGTGGCCCTCCATCGTCGTCACAAAAATAGGAAAATCCGCCTGTCCTAATCAGTTCCAAGTACAGTCATTTTCTTTTAATCAAATTAGAACCTTCTTTTACTAGATTTTAAACTACCATTGGCACTTTAAGTAATTTTACCCAAAAAGGAGGTGAATCTTCTTTTCACTTCCCCTCTTCTATATAGGGCTCACATATAAACTGGCACTCTACTCTACAGTTACGGATTTTCATCTAAAAAGTTCTCCTCATTCGATCCGCCGCCCGCCACCGAACACAGCGTCTGCATTCTCGTCGCTCGCCGGATTCCGTTAACCATCGTTCTGAAGCTATCCAATTCACATGATTTGGCAGCTGATTTGCTTTTAGATCCGTACGTTACTCTGCTTTCTTTTCTCCGTCTACTATCTTTCCATTCAGCGCTAGTCATTCAGGTATGCTATCGGATCGTTCATGTTTAATTGACGCTTTCATTTGTTTATGCATCAAATCAACTTACTTTTACAATTGAATGTATCGCCGATGCAATGCTTTGGATGTTTTTTCATGTGATGCTTTTTTTTCTCAGTTGTTTAATGAATTCAAATCACTGAATTGAAGAATTGTTGTTTACTCTGTATGATATATGTTCCATGTGTTTAAATTGGGTTTAATCAAATCACTGGTTTGAAGATTTGCTTTTCACTCTATAAGATATATGTTTCATGTGTTTAAATTGGGTTTAATCAAATCACTGGTTTGAAGATTTACTTTTCACTCTATAAGATATATGTTTCATGTGTTTAAATTGGGTTTAATAAATAAAAGGGCTGATAAAAGTGTATTGGTTAGAATTTATAGCACAATTGAATAACTCCCCATTGATAGAAGGTGAAAATTTATGTGACTGTTCCACGACAGCAATGTACGATAATGTGGCTGATAAATTTTGACAAGTGAGCATGACACGGGTTAGCGTGTGTGCCTCGTCAACATGACACACGTCGTGCTTGTACAATCCTGCTATATATAAATAGCTCATAATGAATTCACAGTTGCACATTAAGAAAAGAGTAGCTTAGTGATATACTCTTACTTTATGTGTAATTGGAGTATAAAGTGGTCTTTAGAAACCGGTCCTCTCTCAATTGCAATTCACTGTTATTTTCATCGATTAACGCGAGGAAGAAGGTAATCCGAAGGAGAGAAAACAGTTTCTCAGAACTAAAAAGTTCAAGAACTTTTGCTCAAGATATTCAACAAATGCTACATGGTTAATCGTTTGTTCTTATCATTGTTGAATTACAAGTCGATAATTTTAATGTGCCATTAGTTTGTTTTATATCAAATGATAGTAAATATTACTAATTGGCGCATTACAGATTATCGAATAATGTTTTAATTTTATTGAGCATGTCTAAACTTGTACTTTCATATTTTTCCCAAAGGAGAATATGACTATACATTTAATAATAAATATACAATTTTTTTAATCTGATAGTATGTTTGGGTTATAACTCAAAGCATTAACAAATTAGCATATTTTATTTGTAACATTTGCTCTTCGTTCACACTCTGCTTTTGTTATGACCTTTCCCTAATACGGGGAATGTATTCTCATAAAATCTTTCTCCACTCTAACCGAAATGGTAAGCGATCCTTGTTCGCGATAGAGAACAAGACAACGAGCGAGCGTCTTTTGTTCGCTTCTTCTCTGCCAAGCATGAAAGTTTAAGGATAACCGTAGATCGGTGGCTACCTAAGGAAACTACAATTTGATTCGCTAACTTAACTTCCAACATTGATGTGAATAGATCAAATTCCATGTTGGAGTGTTAGATCTTAATGCTGCACTGAATAATGAGAAGCCAACTGCTGTTATTGGAAGTAGCATTGGGACCGGTCTACCATTTAAGCCATAAGCCTAATGTTAATTGAATGAATATTACGAGCAACATTAAGACTACTCTTTCCAAAACTAGGATGAGGCTGCTTTGGGGCTAAGAGCAAAAGGAGTCTGGGCAATGAGCAGAAAAATTAGGGGTTGATTCCGACGCGTATTTGGTGGACCATTTGGAAAGAAAGGAATTGCAGATGTTTTGAGAATAAAAGTAGCACTATATGGAAGATCAAGCTCAATGGTGTTCTGCTATTTTTTTTGGGTGTATAAAGTCATATCCTGAAGACACATAGACAATCCTAGTTTTTGATTCATGTTAGAATTGTGTCCCGTCTCACCTTGCTTTTGTTATTTTCTCTTTTGCACTTTCTTTTGTAGAGAGTTTTTTCGGTTCCCAAGTATTGGTTACCAATACTAAGTTTTTACGTTATTCAAAGAAAACAAAAACTCTTTCCAAAACTGGAAGTGCTAAATAGATTTTGAAACTTGTGGATGAATGCTTCTAAACAACTGATAAATCTCTTGCCAGGACACTAATGGGTACCTTGACGGCCATGAAGTTTATGGTTTTGTACCATGCATGAGCACGTCATTGAACTGACAAATATAACAATAAGACTTAAGACCTTGGAAATGAAGGTAGATGAGAATTTCCTTGTGAAATTCATCATTAACTCATTATTGTTTATGCCTTTATAAATGAACTATTATATCATGAAAGACCAATGGAACGTGCATGAAATGCACAAAATGTTGGTGTTGGAGGAAACAAGGCTAAAGAATCAAAGATCTCACTTCATTAACCTTGTAAGCAATCAAGGAGCTAAAAAGAGGAAAAAAACACGACAAGGGTAAACAGAGGCAACATAATGTAACAAGTCATCTCTCCAATTACGTAAGAAAGAACACATGAATGTTAAGTGTTGTTTCCATGGAGAACCTAAGCACTTTCAGAAATATTACTTGAAACATAATGCTCTACTTGAAACATAATGCTCAGTTTGAGCAGAAAGGTTAGATTAGTGCTTTTAAGTGTCTTAAATTAAATCTTATTGAAGTACCTTACAGTACTTGGTGGATTGACTTTGGTTGTATTATTCATGGTTCTAACACAATGCAAGAATTCCTTACAACCTAGATCATAAATCAAAATGAAAGATTTGTGTACATGGAGAATAAAGTGACCACTGTAGTTGAAGCTATCGAGACTTTTCGTTTAGTTCTAGATACTAGCATCGCTTAAACTTGTTTGGAACTTATTATGTACCCTTTTTTTTTTCAAGAAATCCAATTTTCATGTCTAAGTTAGGAAAGTTGAATACTTTTTAAATTTAGACAATGAATGCTCTAGTTTGTTTAAGCATATAATCATCGCATTGGTTCGAGTATTTGTTGTGATGGTTTGTACAAACCAAATCTTGATAGTCTACTTACCGAAATCCTTTTCAACTCTGCATCATAATGTTGGATCTAAACGTGGTTTGGTGAATGAACACTATGCTTACTTGTTGCATGAACCTTTAGGTCACACATCCAAAGAAAGAATGAAATCCTTCCAAATTTGGATTTTATGGAACTTTAATATTTGATGTCAATTGTATTAGAGAAGAACAAACCAAACAAAACAAGGAAAGGAGCCACAAGAAGCACACAACTTCTAGAAATTATACACACCAACATATGTGGTCATTTTGAAGTAATTTCTTTCAAGGACAAATGGTTAAATTTGCACTTGAACTGTGCAAAATGGAAAAAATTTACTCTCCGTTGATAGTTAGGGTCAAATATGCTAAAATTGGCACAACCCCACTAGCCGTGCACATTTTCGACCCGAAAGGTATGGAAAATGACAGAAGAATATGTGCGTAATACTTACGGAGTGGAGTGACTCTCGTTACTAAAATGGGCTAATTTCGTCCTTATTTTCAAACGACGAAATAGCACCCGATGATGCCATGTGTTTGCGATTAATGATTAATTTTTTTAAACGGAGGGCAAATTTGAACCTTTCGCATAATTTAGGGGCAAATTTGAACCTTCTCCTTAGTTTTGACTTTTTAATTCTTTTTGTTCCTTTTTTCTCCCTCCTCGCCACTACCTCTATCACCAATCACTCTTTATTCCTCCATCCTTCTTCTCTCCCTACCAGCATTGTCACCATTACCTCCACCACCATCTTCTCTTCCACTTCCTTTTCCCTTTCCACGCCACGCCACCATCACCTCCACCACCAGGAGGGAATACGCTAAACGATTTGAATATGCAACATATAATATCAATTTAATGCAGGTGTGTAGCTGCATATGGGACAAAAGAGGAAGAAAGAATGATTGACGGTAGAGGTAGTGGAGGGAAGAGAGGAAGGCGGAATAATAAAAAAGGGTAATCTAAAACTTAAAATTAAGGAGAAAGGTCAAATTTGCCCCTGAACTATGCAAAAGGTTCATATTTACGCTCGTTTAAATAGATTAATCCTGACATATGGCATCATCGAGTGCTAGGCTTTCGCTGTTTGAAAATAAGGGCAAATGTGGCTAATTTTAGCGAGGAGGGCATATTTGTCCCTAATTATTAACGGAGGGAAAATCTATTTCATTTTGCATAGTTTAGGGGCATATTTGACTCCTTGCCCTCCTTTCAATAAAGAAAATATTTATCGCTTTTATTGATGACTTTTCACATTATAGATATGTCTATTTGTTGCATGAAAAATCTCCTGCAATAAATATGTTAAGAGGTATTTATTAATGGTGTTGAAAGAGAACTAGATAAAAAGGTGAAAATAGTAAGGTCAAATAGAGGTGGTGAGTATGATGGAACATATGATGAAACTGGACAACATCTTGGTCTATTTGCTAAATTCTTTGACACTGTGGCATATATGCTCAATGCATAATGCCAGACCCCACAACAAACAGTGGTAGAAAGGCATAATCGTGCATCAAATGATTTAATCAGGAGTATGTTAAGTAGTTCATCTTTACCCATCTCACTGTCTAGGCATGCTTTTAAAACGGTTGTGTATTTGTTAAATAGGTTACCTAGTAAGAAAGACCGAAAGACACCTTTTGAACTTTGGATCAGAAGGAAACCTAGTTTAAGGCACTTGCATGTTTGAGGTTGCCCAGTGAATTGACCATCTACAAGAAAAGAAATAGGAGTCAAAAACAATTAGTGGTTTCTTTATTGGTTATGCAGAAAAATCAAAGGGGTATAAATTTTACTGTCCTAATCACACTACGAGCATTGTTGAAACTAGAAATGTTGGGTTCATTGAGAATGGTGAAGTTAGTGGTATTGATGAACCACGTGATGTGAAAATTAAAGAATTTAGGGTGCAAGTTCCTCTATCCTGCACTTCTTTTTATAAAATTGTTGTTCGTGAAGTAGTTGTACGACCTAAGAGCAATAGTAGATGAACCCCCAATAGTAGCATTAAGAAAGTCTCAAAGACAAAGTAAACTTTCTATTTCGGATGATTATTTGGTATATCTACCTGAGTTAGAAATTGACTTGGTAATTGATAATGATCTAGTTTCATTTTCAAGAGTCATTAGATGTAGTAGTTATGATTAGATCTTATGAAAGATTAGTTGAAATCTATAGAACATAATTAAGTTGGCTGTTATTTTATTTAGCAATTTCAACAACTTTACTTCAGCAGAGATCTATAACAAAATTCATCTTTTTTGTTTTGATTTCATTTACTTTGTCCATGTAAGATCTTGTTATTCTACCAAATCTTTAGTTATTAGGCCTTACTCATATTAAAGGTTTTGATTTTTCTTTACCAAAAGAGAGGGCCCTCGAAAAGTGTGGCTGTGGCTTATTTTGTTTTTGCATGTCTACCTGGTTGATGAGAACTTTTCATTTGGTGTCAGCAGTATGATTCCTGCCTCGATTGAATTTTGTTCCTCACTTGGATTGTTAATGTCAGGCATTTAGCAGTTGAAATGGCATCAACAGGATGGTTGAAGGGAAGAGTGAAAGCTGTTCCCTCTGGTGACAGTTTGGTTATAATGGGTAGTTCCAAGGCTGAAATCCCCCCTGAAAAATCTATTACCTTAGGATCTCTAATGGCTCCACGATTGGTATGACATGCACTAATAAACCTTACCCTTTTTATGATCCATATTTTCAAATTGCTCCTATATTTGTATCTCTTTTTTCATTACTCATTCTGGCTTTCCACTTGTAGGCACGTCGTGGTGGAGTGGATGAGCCATTTGCATGGCAAAGCAGAGACTTCTTGAGGAAGCTTTGCATTGGAAAGGTGTCCTTGCATTGATCCTCTCTCTCTCTCTCTATATATATATATATATTCTTCTTTTAGTTGTATTAGATTTAAATGCATCCTTTTTATTCTTTAGGAAGTCACTTTCAAGGTGGAATATGCTGTACCTTCCATAGGGCGAGAATATGGCACTGTTTTTCTTGGTGACAAGAATGTTTCCATGCTAGTTGTTGCTGCAGGCTGGGCCAAGGTTGGATTGGTGTTAATTTCGTTGTGTTTCTCAGGTGACTTGTTTCCCATTATATCTAGTACCATGAAATGAGTATTTTTGATGGAATCAGGTCAGGGAGCAGGGTCAACAGAAAGATGCTAATCCCTATTTAAAACAGCTGCAAGATGCTGAAGAACAAGCCAAGCAACAAGGTCTAGGTCGTTGGAGTAGGGTGTGTTTCTCATCGTCTCTGATGTTTTTTTATTACTGGACAATTATTGTGAACTTCACACCATTTTACCTTCTTTTGGATGAGATGGGTTGAGCCAAGGAAGATGATATTTTTCTGCAGACTGAAACACTAAGAAGCCGTTTACTTCTCCTTTTTTGACCCCTTACACTTTCGAGCTGTTTTTGAGCATGTTTGTTTTCCATTTTGTGTCTGCTTCTTTCTACAATGCTCCTTGAGCTACAAAATTTTAATCTAGAATGTATTGAGTTTTGATGGTAGCACTTCAGGATGTGTGCTGCAGCAGTGGGTGGTATCCAGATAATCCTGTTTCATTTTCTTTTACTTGTTATTCTTTCAAGTAGAAAGACCATCGACTAAATGTCTAGCTCTAATCCAAACTGTAATCTCTTATGGGTAATTCCTGTCACTATGGTTTGTGTTGGCTGGTGGATCTTTTGCATAGTATCTTTGTTCATTTAGTTCAGTGTTCCACATATAGCGATCAAGCTTGTTTTTTTTTACTTCCTATTTTTGCAAGCGTAGTAATTCCTGGCATTTTGCTGTTTTCAGGCACCTGGTGCTTCTGAGGCATCTATTAGGAATCTACCTCCATCTGCGATCGGTGATGCTAGTAACTTTGATGCAATGGGTCTATTGGAGCGAAGTAAAGGCAAGCTTATAGAAGCATTTGTTGAGCAGGTTCGTGATGGAAGTACGCTGCGAGTGTATTTGCTTCCAGACTTCCAGTTCATTCAAGTGTTCGTTGCTGGAATACAGGTTAATGCAATACAAGTTAAATTTTCTTTTTGACCAGATCTTGTTAGTTTACCAGTTCGTTTACCCTTTTGTTTCAATAAACAGGCACCAACTATGGGACGAAGAGCAACATCAGAAACTATCATTAATACTCGTGTTACCTCTGATGAACCAAATGGAGAATCAATTACTGAACCTCGTGCAACTCCGACATCAGCACAGAGGTTGGCATCTTCAGCAGCATCTGTAACAGAAGTTTCTCCTGATCCTTATGGCAGAGAAGCAAAGCATTTTACTGAAACTCGTGTCTTAAATAGAGATGTGAGATTCTATTAGTTAGCTCTTAATGATTTGTGTTTCCTGTTTACCCTTTTCTTAATGTAGTTTAACATACAGGTTCGAATTGTCCTGGAGGGTGTTGACAAGTATAGCAATCTAATTGGCTCAGTGTACTACCCTGATGGAGAATCCGCAAAGGACCTGGGATTGGAGCTTATTGAAAATGTACGTGATAGACATACTACTGTTGATACTTTAGAACATGTGTCTTATAAGAAACTGAAGCTGTTAAATGGTCACTTTAGTTGGTACACAGGCTTACTTTGTGTCTTTTTATGATACGTTTCTCCAAGAAATTGGAAACTGTCTTAACCATAGATGGGCCTTTCTTGTTGATTGTGTCTTGTAAAGATTATTTATTTACTTGTAGATTTTCTGTAATTCAGAATTTTATGCATTGATATGCTCAACATATGTGGCTTATACCTCGTTTAGTAACACAGTTAGTACCCTCTTTTTGCTGGTCATTATTGGTACAAATGCAGTCTTCAATATTATGCATCTGTGTGCATTATGTACCTGTTTCCTGTCATAGTCTCTATTACCTGTACATTTAGTGTGTGCTCCCTATCATAGTCTTTATTGCCATTACATTCAGTGGGCATTATCTGTCTCTCATTTTGTACCATCTCTTGGTTTCTTTATGTGGATTAGCAAGGGATCCTCTTTCACCTAAATGTATTAACTTTCTCTTGCCGTAACTTTCATCACTTAACTTTTCTTTTATGAAATTGAAGTTATAGAATAAAGACTGTTTGTTAGGCTCATCTCTAATTTTCAATTAGTTAACTTACTTGACGGTGACTGGCTAGTTCCTCCTAATTCTAGAAAAGGAAATGCATTTTTTTTGGTTTTAGAACTTTTAAGGTCAATCTAATCAATTGTTTATGCCCTTCCCTTTCCTTTTGCATAGGGCTATGCTAAATACGTTGATTGGAGTGCAAACATGCTGGAAGGTGAAGCCAAGAAGAAGCTGAAAAATGCTGAGCTTGAGGCCAAAAAGACACTCTTAAGAATCTGGACAAACTATGTAGCTCCAGCAACAAATTCCAAGGCTATTCATGACCAAAATTTCACAGGAAAGGTAGCTATGAGTTAAAGGGTTGTTTAACTTCTTATTCTCCTCTCCCTCTCTCTCTTCTAATGCTTTGTGCTTGGCTTTTTCTAGGTGGTTGAGGTTGTCAGTGGAGATTGTCTTGTTATAGCTGATGATTCGCTGCCATTTGGAGATCCATCAGCAGAGCGAAGAGTCAATCTTTCAAGTATTAGGTCTCCTAAAATGGGAAATCCCCGTAGAGATGAGAAGCCTGCTCCATATGCTCGTGAAGCAAAGGAATTTTTGAGAAATCGCCTTATTGGAAAACAGGTATTGCTATCTTTTCTGATATCTCCTCTTCTGATTTTAGAGTTACAGAATCAGAAAGAGATGATTACTGACCTTATATCTTTTCAGGTGCATGTTTCAATGGAGTACTCTCGGAAGGTCAGCATGACAGATGGACCTGCTGCTCCTGCCAGTAGTGCAGATTCAAGGGTGATGGATTTTGGAACTGTATTCCTGGCATCCAAAGATGGGGATGATGCATCACCTGCTCCATCTGCTGCAGGCAACCAGTTGGCTGGAGTCAATGTTGCTGAGCTTTTGGTTGCCCGCGGTTTTGCAACTGTTGTTAGACATCGTGATTTCGAAGAACGTTCAAACTATTATGATGCGCTTCTCTCAGCGGAATCACGTGCTACTTCTGGGAAAAAGGGCATTCATTCTCCCAAAGAAGCTCCGGTGATGCATGTAACGGACCTGCTAACGGTTAGTATCATTGTCACTGGTTGTCTCTTTTTATGTGACACTAGGGAACAACTAATCTTTTCTGTTATACTTTCAGGCAGCGTCAAAGAAAGCTAGAGACTTCTTGCCTTTCTTGCAGCGTAACAGGAGGATGTCTGCTGTAGTAGAGTATGTCCTCAGTGGTCATAGATTCAAACTGTTCATTCCCAAGGAGACTTGCAGCATTGCTTTCTCTATTTCTGGAGTGAGATGCCCAGGTCGCGATGAACCCTACTCTGAGGAAGCCATTGCCTTGATGAGGCGGAAGATAATGCAGAGAGATGTCGAGGTAATATTGTTTCTTTCTTACATTGTATTGTGTTACATATGAATCTCTCTTATTTCTTTCCTATTGCCTTCTACTTAGATCGAGGTAGAAACAGTTGATAGAACAGGGACTTTCATTGGAACATTATGGGAATCAAGATCTAATGTGGCAGTGACCCTACTGGAAGCTGGTTTAGCAAGGCTTCAAACTTCTTTTGGAGCTGATAGAATCCCAGAAGTTCACCTCCTCATGCAAGCTGAACAGGCTGCCAAAAGGCAGAAATTGAAGGCAAGACCAAGATCTGTTATACTTATTAGTCATGTATTTGTTCTTTACTATTTATTAACAAGTGCCTCGATATAGATATGGGAGAATTATGTAGAGGGAGAGGAAGTTGTCAGTGGTGGAGCAGCTGAAAGACGTCAAAAGGAAGAGGTGAAGGTAATGTAATTAGATCTAGTGCTTCTCAGTTAGTTATTGTTTGTCATAATTTACCATCTGGATTCATTGTGAATACTATTTCTTCTTATGATTGTTTGACTTCTATACTTTTACACGCTTATGTTCTCAGGTCACTGTCACTGAAATTTTGGGTGGGGGTAAATTTTACGTTCAGCTGGTTTCTGACCAGAAAGTAGCCGCCATTCAAAAGCAACTTGCTTCACTAAATCTTCAGGAGGCTCCTGTAATTGGTGCCTTTAATCCCAAGAAGGGTGATATTGTTCTTGCTCAATTCAGTGCTGATAATTCGTGGAACCGAGCAATGGTATGTGATCCAATAATTCTAGATCTCTTACTTTATTTTATTTGTGTAGTTCCATAAGCCTTCAAACAGTTGAAGATATGACTTGAATTACTGAGTCCCCTAACTTCGTGTATTCTGTAATTTGAATGGTAATTACTAGTATGATGTCAAACCATTAATCTTCAAAATTCCAATCTGCTGCTTTTCACTTCAAAATATTACACTTGCTACTTTTTCACGTATCATACAAATTACAATATGTTTTTCCATTAATCAAATAAACTAGTTGTTTAAACTGTACTACTCTTCTTGTCATCACATAAACATTGCTAGGTAATTTAGTGTTTTCTTTGGTACTACGCCCGCGCGCGCACACACACACACATATATGTATCACAAGTAAATCCCTGTTCATGGAATGTTCCTAGCTCTTTGAACAATTCATTACTTCGTCTTGGAGCTTCTCTGGTCTGCTGCACTTGTCTCGAATTGATCTTCCTTGATCATCTAGTCGTCCCCTAGGCCTTTTTTTCTTTAGTCAATCCAATGCATGCATATTTCTGTTGGGTCATTACTGTAGGTTATAGAAGTTTCATGTCTTCTGTAGGATATAAGTGATTTATTATGTTATATTTTTGCTTGTCATATCATATTCTTTTTCTGATTTTTCACTACTTCAAAATATGTTCAAGATTGTCAATGCCCCTCGCGGTGCTGTGGAATCTTCCAAAGACAAGTTTGAAGTTTTCTATGTTGATTATGGAAACCAAGAAGTTGTTTCGTACAGTCAGTTGCGGCCTCTTGAAGCATCTGTGTCCTCCAGTCCTGGTCTTGCTCAGCTCTGCAGTCTTGCCCATGTTAAAGTTCCTGGGCTAGAAGATGATTATGGTCAGGAGGCGGCATACCGGCTAAGTGAGCTTCTTCTAAGTGGGCCAAAGGAATTTAGAGCTGTCATCGAGGAGAAAGACACTTCAGGTGGAAAAGTTAAAGGTCAAGGAACAGGGACAATCTTTTTGGTGACTTTGGTTGATCCTGAAAGTGATGTCAATGTGAATGCTACTTTGCTCAAGGTTCGAAATTATAGCTGCTTTTATATTAGTAATTATTTTACTCATTTCTATTGCTTTTGGATTCTGTGGGTTTTTCAATAGCCACTAGGTTCTTTTTGTTCACTACTCTCTGCCCTGCCAAATGTTGTTTCGTTGGACTACAGTAGAGAAGCAGTGCATTGCATTTGGCTGTTCAATCCATTTGTGTCGTTCCAATTGATTAAAAACTTTAAGGTTTACCTAGATTACCCTTTTTTTCTGGTAGAGTTGGGTTTTAAAATATCCAGTGTTATGTTTTTTTTGGTTGCTAGCAGTGTTCTAACAAGGGACCTGTAAAATTTTCAGGAAGGACTTGCTAGGATGGAGAAAAGGAAGAGGTGGGAGCCCAAGGAGAAACAACAGGCTCTGGATGAATTGGAGAAGCATCAAACAGAAGCACGAGAAAAGAGACGTGCGATGTGGGAGTATGGAGATGTCGAGTCAGATGAGGAGGATATCCCTGCTAGGAAAGCTGCTGGGAAACGGTGAATGCTGCTGCAATAGTGTTGATTGGTGGCAATTGCCTGGGCCTTTTTCAGGCTAAAGTCCACCCATCATACAAACAAAACAATTTTCTCTCTTAAGGAAATAGAAGTTAAAGTTCGAGATAGCTTAAATGTGGTGTTCACATGTAACTTTAGGAAAGATTGACTTCAGGAGGTGAGAGAAACATTGTTCTCTCTCTTGTTTTCCCTTTTAAAAACTTTTTATAAAAAAATTAAATTATTAGACTGAATATTCTGGCATCTTTGTCCTTCTGTCTGGGTGATAAGTTTTATGTCCGATTCCTTTATCTTTTGCTTTCTATTTGGGCAAATCTGCCACACACCCTGTGTCCCCTGAACTACTCTTTCTGCCTACCATCTTGATCCCCAGATGCCCATGCAACGTTCAAAGTACTGCTTTTGAGAAAACAAGTAACCAGTGTGGTTTAAGATTTGCACTTGCCTCCTATTCTAACAAGGGAACAATTTCTCTATTGGTTTATTTGATTTCCTTATCCCACTCAGTCAAACACCTCCAATCTACGCAAAATAGTTTAAAGTCATTTTTAAATTCAAGACAGAGATAAAGTCATTTTAAAATTTATGACCTAGTTGAAGTCATTTTAAAATTCAAGACATAGTTAAGGTCATTTTAAAATTTAAGACTTTGTCGAAGTCAAAAGTCTATTGTTGAGTAACAAGTTTTAAATAGATAAAACTCTTTGATGATCTTATTTGTATTTAAAAGACACTTTCAAATTGCATTGACGCTGGAAAAGGATGGACTATTTCCTACCGAGACAATATAAATTCTTTAATGAAGTATTTTTATATTATCATAATTTTGTGAATCAAATATGTAATTAATTTTAGAAATGGAGTCTTAAAAGTCAACTAGTTCCTTAGGGTTCCTTCCTAGATATTGATACTCAAATCTCACAGAGTAGTAAAAACAACAAGAAAAAACAACAAAAAAAATTACTAATTGCTTAAGGTTTCGAGGTTATTGAGAAATTCATAACATGTGAAAATTCTGTTTGATCAAAGACCTTAAAGCTCCCTATTTTCTCATTGCAGCATAATTAAAAGAACAGACAAGGGCTGCTTCAACGTTTTAACAAGCCAACGAAATGACAAAGCAAATCTTGGTGTTCTCCTTTGTTCAAATGATCCTCTTTGAAGCCGTCACTGCTTTGACTTTGTCCCAAAATGTCATCAATTTTCCAAGAATGTTCCTAATTTCTCTAATTAACGTGGCTGCCCTTGTTGGAGTCAAAATATTACTTAGAAGAAAAAAAGAAAAAAAACTTTACAAAAAGCCATCTTTTGAGACTTTATACCAGGAATATACTTCAATCGCAAATTAAAAAAACAGTTAGGAGTTAGTTAAGATCTATTGGTTATGAAAAAACTGAAAGGTCTTTTATTTGACTTTATGGGAAATATTAATAATTAAATACTTCAGAATTTTTTAAAAAGGCAAAAAGCCATGTAGGATCAGATTCTAATTTCACGTGATGCGGATTCTCTAACAGGACCCAAAATAAGGTCCTTTTTCCCGATAAAGACACGTTTTCTGGAAAATCGCAATTTCCAAAGCATCGAATTTCTCTCAATTTACTATAAATTGCATGTAGGGTGCCCTTAATCGGAATCCCATTTTTCTTATTAAATAAAAGGATCTCCAGCAAAATACGAAACGCAATTGGTGCTCGAATTCTCTAATCTGTAAGTATTGAGTTTTTTTTTTTTTCATTCTGCATATTTGTTTTTCTCTTGAGCTTCCGATGATATTGTATTGGTGAAATTTTGTTATTTGGATTGATATTTGAGTGAAATTCGTTTTAATTTTTGGCGTATATTATCCCATTTTCTTCATGCAGATCCTTTAATCCTGCTTTTTTAGATGTGATCTTCTTATTTTATAAGCAGAATTGAGTTTATTTATGTTTCTGGTTTGGTGATTTGTGTTGTTTAAACTTTACGCTACCTTTTTCTGTTAACAAATTGGGGTTCTATTTTATTTTAATGAAATGAGGGACATATCTGCCATTTGGTTTATTTAGCATGTGTTTTTGCATTTCTAGAAGGGTAACTCTTCCATATGCCAACACTTTCTAGAACTCAAAAGCACGCACATACCCATAAGATCCCGTTTGTGATTAACCTTTATGTAATGACTAATCTAAGCACTTGGTAAAGGGGAAGGGCAGTCAGGTGCACGAAGCATCCCATGTTCATCCTGATGCAAGTACTAGTGGTTGTTTCTACGGCTCGAACTCATGACCTACGTGTCTGACATAGAGACAACTTTACTGTTGCTCCAAAATTTTGGTTTATGAAATATGATGCTATTAAGCAAATAAGAAAATTTAGTTACTTTTAGGATTGCAATGAGATTAACTAACATATGTAATACTTAACAACTTACAAAAACATTATGAGAATTTATAGTTATATTTGTTTCAAGAAAAAATTTCCCCTGTTTTTAACATTTTAGAATATTTGAAGGAATGTGGTAGATGTTTTTTCTGTGTATCACTCAGGTGATGTTTCTGAAAAAAGAAAGGGTTGTATGATGACTAGCTATTGTTTGTCTTGTGAAAAAACTGTGTCTAATTCGATAAAAATATTTGGATTTAAGCAGAGAATTTGAACTTATTCCAAGATTTTTCTATGGAGATGGAAAGACTAGAGTTTGGATGGCCTATGCTTTTCAAGCTTACAGTCACTTAGGGATTTTGCATTGGTGATGTGGTTATTACAGTCACTTTGGGCATTGATTTGTGTAGTTGGTTTCATCAAGCAGCTTCCGTATCTACTTTGTCTGTAGAAATTGGGGGAAAGGAAAATTGAAACAACAATAACATACCCAGTGTAATTCCACAAGTGAGGTCTGGGGAGGGTGGTGTGTAGGCAGACCAAACGCCTACCTTGTTGAAGATAGAGAAAAGGAAAATTGAAAGAATGGACTATTTAACAATGTGTGTCATGATTATGTTGAGCATGGCAAATGCTTCCTAATCTTAACTGGCCTGCACGTTTAATATTTCTACCCATGCTATTACTTGGCTCTGAAAGCAGCCTGTCTCTGAGCATTGCTGCTTCCCTTTATTATAATTTAGGAGATGAATTGACATAGTTTACGCTGGAGGAATTAGGATCTGCAACTAATGGAAGAATAAGCTGTTTATATATTCCTTACTTTAATGACGATCATGATGAAAGTTAACTCAAAATATGTCATATCTAACAACACCTATACCAGAAATTGAAATTTAATCTACATGAATTCTTTATTGTTGAAAATAATGTAATAGTAAAGTTGAGGTTTTGGTTTCAACTCTTAACCTATTTCTACAATGCACAGGAAAGGCGACTGCATTGGAGATTTTGATTGTTAAATTGTGCTTCGCTTTCTGTGAGGATGCTTAAGATCCCTCCCCACCAAGTTGCAGGACACCAAGCAGGCAACGGGAAGCTTGGTCCCCTTGTGGATGAATCAGGACTTTTCTACAAGCCTCTCCAAGGCGATGAACGAGGGTCCAATGAGCTCAAATTCTACACATCATTCTCTTCTGACAGTAGGATTCCAGAACACATCTCCAAATTCTTCCCTACCTTTTATGGCACTCAGCTCATAGAGGCATCCGATGGATCTGGCTTGAAACCCCACTTAGTTTTAGAGGATGTCTCTGTTGGTCGAGTCAATCCATCAATTGTTGATATTAAAATGGGTTCAAGAACCTGGGCACCAGAAGCATCTGAGGAGTACATCCAGAAGTGCTTGAAAAAAGATAGAGAGACATCGAGCCTTCCCTTAGGATTCAGGTTATCAGGGATACAAATCTATGGAAACAAAGAATCAGGTTACTGGAAACCTGAAAGGACTTCCATGCAGAACCTTCCTGCAGAGGAAGTCAAGTTAATCCTGAAAAAGTTTGTTTCTTCTAATACGTCTACTGACATGGACTTGCAACCAGATTGGGCTTTTGCAGCAACTGTTTATGGCGGTTCTACTGGCATTTTATCACAGCTACTAGAGATGAAAGCGTGGTTCGAGGATCAAACGATGTACCATTTTTATTCTTGCTCAATCCTGATAATGTTTGAAAAGGGACTTGCATTAGAAGGACAGAATCCAGGTGGACAAATCAAGTTAATTGATTTTGCTCATGTTATTGAAGGAAGAGGCGTAATTGATCATAACTTCTTAGGGGGTCTCTGCTCTTTGATCAAGTTCATATCTGAAATTCTTACTGCTCCAAATGAACACAAGAGCCTTGTTTCCTCTGTTAATGGTGTCAACTAATTTAGCTAGTTGCAAATTGCAACTTCTTTTTGTAGGTAGTTTTATTCTGGGATGGTATAAACCCAATTGTTAATCTCTACTGCACCCAGGATGACAATTGAACATTTTAACAAAATAAGATATTCTCAACTTTATTTTTTCAAAGCATATCTCTGTACTTGTAGAAGTGTAGTTGATACATTTATCATTTTACCTTCGAGAAAATGGCCAAATGACCCCCAATCTATAACCGGATTTCCAACTACACACTTATACTTCACGGGGGTCCTATTACCCCTGAGCTATTTTAAAGTGGAATTATTTCCTCCCTGAAATGTCATTACCAGGCATCTGTCTTGTGGTGAAATACACGCACTTGACACGTGTATTTCACCATTTAATGATGTTTTTTTTTAAAAAGTTCTCCTCCTTCCTTTTTCTTTCTTCCCCAATCATTTCTTCAACCCTAACTATACTAAACACCATTTTTTACCTCAAAAAATTTATATATCTCTAACATTTTATAAAAATGAAAATTCAACTCACCTTTTCATCTACTCCGAATTTCTAGAGTGTAGAAGATAGCGGTCCTAATTAATCAAATCTTTCATCCAACTAATTCAACAATTTTTTCATATTTTTTTACATTTCGTTCGATTTTCTTCCTTAGACAATTTCAGATACACATTAAATGAGTCATGAATATTCGAGATCAGATTCATCCTTTGAAGACTCCGCCGACAACTCAAAATAATATCGGATGAGAAGATCAATTTGTAACACCAATTTGAGAAACCTCTCTCTCTTCCCCTTTCTTTATTATTTCTCCCTCTAAAATTTTCATGATTAATTTATAATTTGAGTTTTTGATTTTGATTCTTCATGGATTTTAGGAGAAATTATTTTGTTTTAGTATCTTTTATTAAGTTTGAAAATATTTTTTAAATATACAATTACTTCACATTGATTTTGTTACTCTTGAATCCATCACTTTAAAAAAATAAAATAATGGGTATGTTTTCTTAAAAAACTAAATTTAATTTGTTAGATATGTTCTAAATAAGTTTATTGAAAAATTATATATTCATTAAAAGCATTTGTTGTTGATAATTTTTATTGCAAACATCCATTGAAAAAGCTTCAACAATGATAATGATGAAAAATGTATAATTGTATAGATAAATAAGATAGGTGTAATAGGACTTAAGGGGTTATTTATTCCATTTTAAAGTAGTTCAGAGGTAATAGGACTTCCGCGGAGAATAGGTGTGTAGTTGAAAATCCGGTAATAGGTTGGGGGGTCATTTGACCATTTTCTCTTTTACCTTCTATACGTCTTCGACTAAATGAGTGGACGAGGTTATTATTAAATTGTTAAAAGGGTCGTTCGGTTAGACAAAGATAACTTATGAGATTACTTATTCCACCTTCTATATGGTATAGTTAATCCCATCATTTTGTATGGTTCCCGAGATTCAGTATTACTACTAATCAAACACAGAATAAAATAATTTTGCATTTTATCCTAAGACGGTTAATCCAAAAAAAAAAAATCAATTCTATCAGATACTATAGAAATATACCCTCTTTAGTTCAAACAATCATACTTTTCCATTTCAATTTGTTTAAAATCCAAAGTTGAATGACATTTTGATATATTAAATATATATTGAATTTACTTTTTAAAATTTCTTAAATTTATTGCCAAGCCATAAAAAAAATTGAAATGGAGGGAATAATTAATTAAACCATTTTATAATTAATTGAACTTTATTTGTCGGGTCGGGTCATTTTGATATTTACTAATCCTCAACAAAAAACACAATCCCAAGGAAGGCTGATGAGAGTTTAGGCGCCAAAACCAGTTTATAAATAAGCGAGCGGCAGAGGAAAACGTAGCGTGAAAGAGGAACGAGCACGTAGCGTGTAAGAGTGAGAAATCCAGTAAATGGTGTTTATTTGCTTCGTCTTGGATCTCCGGAGCTTATCACCTCCATTGCTTCGCGATTTGAAGCAGGTGAGATATCCACATTTACGCATGTACAATTTCTATACGGCAATTCAATCTGTTGAATGATTCGCTGGTGCAAAACATTGCGTTTTCTGTTTTTCCATTGATCTTCGAATTTCACTTGAAATCGTCATTGTAATTTCTGATCGATGTTCTCTTCTCGACCAGTCGATGTTACAGCTTGCAAATTTATATGCTATATCGTCACCGACTAGTAGTACAAGCAGTTCGAGATCGAAACCGCTGCTCGATCGCATTGGACTTTGCTATTTGTTCAAAAATCGACTCTCACGGACTGATGAAGTAAGCATAGTATCTCTTCACTATTTGTAGTACGAATTAGTATATGCTTACATCAGTGTATGCATATTTAGTCCGAAATGCGAATTACAACTATGTTTACCTGGTAAACTTATAAAAATATTCATTTAAACTGATAAGTGGTGTTATACACAGCTTAAGGTAGCTTATAGTCCACGAGGGAACTTCAGTCTCCGAGATTTCCATCATGCTGTGAACAATTTGCCTTGCGATGCCTTTTTACCTGATTTCAACGGTTCTGGAGCTCTATGTTGTAGCGGTAACTCTTACATGTTTTTTTTATATATAGTTTTCTATAATGTAAATGTATTCAAGTTTATGTGCTGCTACATGCGCACACTTAATTTGATTTGATCGCTCTTGTTACAATTAGAGTGGGCACCTTTTTGGCGCTTGCAGATTTGAAACTTAGCAGTATCCTAAATGACAAAGTTTTGTACTCATGGGGAGGTCATAGTAAAGATATTACTAGAAAGGTGGTTTTGATCAGTTCCTGCATATTTGAAAACCTGGACTCTGCTACCAAAAAGGTTCTCACGGTGAGGGCATCTACTCTCTGCATTTCTATCATTATCAACTCTACTTTTGTTCTCTGGTGTTTCAAGTGATGATTAGAGGTCCTAGTTGTTCAGTTTCACTACTAGATTTAGAAGGAAAATGAACAAATGGTAATGTTTTGCCTGTGGCCAGAAAATGAACCTTTTAAGCTGCAAGCTTTTGGTTGAGAAAACTTGTGGTTTTGCTGACAGGATGCAGCAGCTAACTGTATATCAGTAGAGTTTGTCTTCTTGGAGCAAAATTCAAGTCATCTTGCTGATATTCCTGAAAGTATTAACAAATTCTTGAAGCAGATTGGTGATCTCGAGAACTGTTCGTTTCAAAACTACATTCCAGGTTATGAATACTCCTTAATCCTTCCCTATAGGGATCTTTAAGATGAATTGTTCACTGTGATTTCATCTTATGATTTACTTCATCTTAATCTTGTCAAGGGTAAATATAATAAATTATCTAATTGAGCAAGGGCTATCTTTGTTGGTTCTATATTACAGATTCTTAGAATCGAATCTGTTACCTAACTTACCATAGAGATCAATTTGTTCTCAACGCTTTCAGTGGGTAGGAAGTGAACTATTAGATAAGATTTCAGAAATGCCAATTCTATTCTTCCTGATTGTAGGTTATAACATTTACGATTATAAGACACAAAATTGTTGGTAATTCAAGCTACTTAACAGTGACAATGATTTTAATGCCCATTTAGTTCTAAAATGAGACTCTGACAAGCTTTCCTATTCATGTGTGCTTCTTCGCATCCTTCCTTATGTCTTTGGATCCTTGTTAATGTAATACTAAAAGAAGCTAAAACTTAGTACTTTCGCGAGTATTCAAAGAGGTTAATGTTGCCCTTGATGGGTTATAAAGGTCAAATATCCTCGACTGGTTTCATAAATTTGATCTTCAAAGGTTAAATCTCCTTCATTTAGTTCAATGGATGAGTACACTCTTGGGCTTCACATCTTTGTATAATTTTCTGGGAGAATCAATTTTTCTCTTCTTATTATCTATAATGAATAGATGTGCAGATGCACATGCTTTGTCTGGCTTGGTAAAGAAATGGTTTCAGGAACTGAAGGAGGGCTTGGAAGAACAAATGCAGGCTCGTTTTATCTTTAAGATCAATCTTTTAGGCTCAACAAATCAGATATCCTGCAACTTGTGCACCTCTTTCAATCAGATAATTGATGAATTCGTTCCTTGTAAGGTATAAATTAAGTTCATTAGGATATTATGCAAAACAATTGATTTATTTCTAAATAGGTCATTAGAATGCCTTCTTATTTTAAAGGTGAAAGTCTTGATGAGCTGGATTATAAGAACTATTGATTCTTCAATAAAATCGTTGTGTTCTCTCTGTTTAGGGTTCTTCCTACTGCTAAGTTACATTGTTTAACTGATTCTTATAAAATAAAAAGTTACATTCTTTAACTGATTGGTAATTGCTTAAGTTTTGGATTTGTGTTATGATGTATTTAAACTACTTATCTATTCTGTGATGGCCTAATGAGTTGGTTAGAAAACATGTGATATTTTAGATTCTATGATTTTAACCATGAGATACAACAGCAATGACATACCATTGTGATCTCACAGGGTCTGGGGAGGGTGGGGTGTACGCAGACCTTACCCCCACCTTTTGAATGTTATTGATATCCCTGCCATTAATTGCATCAGAAAACCCTCTTTTACTTCCCCTGGGTGTGCAGGAGTATACATCATTTATTTTCTTGTAGTTAGCGGTAAGTCTCAGGTGAAATTTCTTACAGTTATCACTCCTTTGATAGTCATGCAGGTGTCATGGCATTCCATTTGACAACTCAAGAACGATCCCGACCGATATGTCTTCTTGTCCAGTAACTGGTGTTGAGCTTGGAGTACTGGATTTGGTTGATAGCTCGGTGAAGATAGGAGAACATACAATCCTCTATATGCCCTCTTTTCAATGTTGCCAGGACCTTCAGAAAGTTCCTTTACCAATTAACTTCAATGTTATTGAAAGAACTAACTTGAGCTCACTTGATGAAGGTAAGTTTGGATAAGAATAAAAAGCATTCTCTTTTAAAATTTGCATACTAAAAATTAAAGAATACAAGATATGCTATTTCCCAGATGATTATATATGATTGATCTAGTTTATGACTTTGATGCCAATGTTAAGAATTTCAATTGTTCATGTCTAGTTCCAGTTGAAACTATATTAGTTATGAGAATCCAAAGTCCTAACAAAGACAAAACTCATATCAATACCCTATCTTTGCACTCATTACCTCACTTGGAGATTCTCATGGTGCATGTGATTCATCAGTTGGCACCTAATTTGAACATGCATTTGTTACCTTTTCTGATCATTGGTGATCTACACTCAATATCAGCTTCTGTTTCTTGACAGGGATTATTTTAGGTGCTTCCTACATTGTTACCCCAGCCTTCTCTGAGTTGGATGATACTGATAAATCAGAGCTAAATGTTAAACGTAAGTAGAAGGCCCACCATCATTTCTTGCGATGTATTCCATATATATATTATATAAACTTGTCCAGCTTATAAAATGTTTTGTTACACAGTCGTTGAGATTAAACTGTGAATACTCCATCATGAAGAGATCTTGATCTGACTTTGTGATTTGGCAGTTTTTCGAGTGCTGTGTGGTGTACTGCATTCCCTTGACCAGGGTTTGGTTTGCTCATCAAATTGTAATATAGAAACAGCAAAGCAAACTTCCTTCCTGTGCTATTATATTCTTTTACCTTCAGAGAAAGGAGTGATGATTCTAAGAGTAAGTCCACAGTCCCTTTAACATCTGAGCCTTTAATTTCCTGCTAAAAAGAAGTCAACAACATCTGCTTTTCCCTTCTGTTTCTCTTCATTTTGATCAACCATTAGTGCTTTCTTTCCTTCTCATTTAAAATAAAATAAAATCATGTTACCGATAACTCTTACTAGGTTTAATTTGCAATATGCCACCAACGAGAACATGCAATTAGTTATTGTTGTTGTTATTTGTTGATGATGATATTTCTTTCGCTTAATATCTTAGTGTTTTCTGTTTGACACTGAAGTCCAATGTCTATCGGAATAGCCTCTCTGCCTTCTCAAGGTAGGTGTAAGGTCTGTGTACACACTACCCTCCTAAGACCCCACTTGTGAGATTACACTAGATTTGTTGTTGTACTGAAGTCCAATGTGTCACCATCGTTATAACCTGCAGTGGGAATATTACTTTGTTCCAACGATCTCTGGATTATTTTTGTCTTAATATGTCCAGCTATCCTACTAGATGGTTCTCTACTCTTTATTTTGTGATGTGACTGCATAATTATTTGCAGAGGCTTGCTGGATCAGAGGAAGTCTTGCCTGTCCCTGACATCACTAATATTGCTTGCATCCCAGTCAGCAAGGATATTGAAAATTCTCTGCAGGCCTCTTTGCTTAAGGTCTGTTTCATTAGAAATATTCTATTCCTATACTTTTTGTTGATTCTACCGATGCCTCTTCATTTGTTACTGGGAGCAATGCCAAATTACATGCATTCATGAGATCAAAGATGAAGTAGCATCCATCTATAAATACATCATGCGCCATTAACTGGATCTCATTTTATTTCTCTGAAGTATTTGCTGTTTCACATTCTCGTCATTAATGATAATGTAGCTCTATCTCTAATCTGTTTGCACTTTGCTAGGTATAAAGAAAGGACTGAGCTGTGCTTCCTTGGTGCATAGAGGAAATTCATTTTGGTACATCTCCAGTTTAAGTTGATGCTCTTTGTTATTATATTCCAGATCGAATTAAGAAATTACGATCCAGTTCAGCACGACAGGGGCTTCCATCAAAGACTAAACTTGCTTGTCAAAGAGAGCCTACAATTTGGGTAACTTTTTTTTTCTCTCCTGTAGAGTTCTTTCAATATAGTTCACAGGTCAGCCATACCATGTATGCATTGGCTGTTTCTTGAAGTTCATTCCTTTTCATCTTCTGCCAATAATAGACCTGAAAGTTTTCTGGTGGTCTATTGAGAGCCGCCCTAAGTTGCTGATGGTACTGTTGATTACTCCACAGCATCCATTTGAGTTCTAGGTGCTTGTTGCCTTTTTTAGTTATTGATAGGGCATCAGTGTAGCTAATTTGTTCAACTAGCATCTTCTCAAGCCCTTAACCTTAATTACACTCTTCTGATCTGGGTAAACTATAGCGCATACTAATTCTTCGCAAAGAACTATGCTATCTTATTAGTTGTTTGTGTTAGGAGATGGAAGAAGTCAGCTACTTTGATCAGGAGCTATTTGCTTTTAGTAAGATCCACAGAAAATTTCATTTGAACTCTTATAACAAGTTTAGCTTCTGAGCTTTAGCCTTAGCAGTCGGATCACCATCCGCTAATCACCATCCATGATGATCACGTGTACATCAGCATTATGTAGGCATTGAGTCAATTGCTTCTTTTCGATATTTTCATTGGCTGGTCATGGACCTTCATCTTAATGGTTAGGTTGTCTCAGGGCAATACCTGCTAAGGCTAAAGAACTGGTTACTGCATCAAACACAGCTCTGCAAGACCCTGTGGTAGAGGATTTATCAGTACAAGCCAACGATGTGGAGGTTATAGAAGAAAACGTGCTGGATAGCATTTTGGCTGATGGTAAAACTGGTGCTAAAATTACAGAAGAATGGGAACAGCTGGTTGTATTAGAGATGCCAAAGATGTCTTCTCCCGCTTGTATCTCCAAGCCGAAGTTGCATAAGGAGGTTTCATCTCCCCCTCAAAGTACTGGGAAACTTGATGACAAAACTTCACGAATCCTTGAAAGACTGGAGATACCAAAGCAGCTGAAAAGAAAAGCAGCTTCCCCTACATTGTCAACTTTCCATACAGTGTCAATCTCTTCCGTAAAGAAGCCTTTGATCCCCTTTGGACCCAGTAATACTGACAGTCAGGTAATTGTTTTGAGCCAGCCCATAAAACCAAACTTTCAGAGGCTAAAGAGGAAAAGATAACTAGGAAAATCCTTTTCAAGAAGAAAGCTTTCAGTATGTAGAGGTCCGTCTTCTCGTTCTATGTTGTTTTGGCATCTCTAATTCTCTAGCATGCTGTCTTTTCATAAGATAACTAATCATGTGCATAAGATGTTCTACATTTTACTTCAATCTTAACATTCTTGAACTATTAACAATTCTGGATGGTCATGATTACCACCATACCTTGTGTGATATGCCTTAATAGATTTTGAAATGAAGAGCTTTGAACTATATATGCTACAATTTAGCAAAGATTAAGGAATTTGTCAGGGGAAAGGTCTTTGTAGCTTAATCTTTGACAGTTGACAATGACACATTATAAAGAATGAACTTGTTCCGGGGAAATGAACTGGAAACACCAAACTCAGGAACGACAAGTTCAATTAGTTAAATTCTGATGCATCCTTACATATTGAAAGATGAGTACATCAAACCATATTTCTAACTTCAAGAAGAGTGACGTACTGACGTATCATCGTCCACCTAGCATTCAGGGAGGAGATTAGATAGGTACACTTCGAGAGACTAGAAAGACTTGTTAGTATAACAACAACATACCCACTAGTGTGATCTCATAAGTGGGGTTTGGGGAGGGTGGATGTACGCGGACCTTACCTTACCTTGCGTGAGGTAAAGAGACTTTTCTGATAGACTAGACTAGAAAGCCAAAAGACTTGTTAGTGAGTTCTTTATTCGTAAGACTTGTTAGTGAGTTCTTTATTCGTCTTTTTTACTTCATGAAGAGTGAGACATTATTTCCTCAAATATTAGGTGGAAATATGGCTTTTAGGTAGTTTGCAAGCTTTCACCATATTCTTCACTTTTTTTTCCTTTTTTTCAGTTTTGGTCAGTCTTCATTCCTTTTCCTGGTGCATCAAAATAGTCTTTTGCCCCACCCGCTGTATATGATGACCCATCAAATAAATAAATAATCAGTTCTTGAGTTTTGCTCATCAGTGCAGGAAATTCTTAGTGGTGCTGTAGAAAACATAAGTCCTTCGAAATTACATTTTTTTCTTTTCTGCATTTGTGTGCCCGTCGGCACCAAACCAGTTGTGTGTGAAAAGTTACTATTAGCCTGCCTGTATCCCATCTTTTAGCTTCTATATTGTGGGACGTCAAAAGATCAACTAATCTATGATTTGAAGTTAGTGGATGGAGTACCACTAAATTCATCAGTATATCTTTGTGCTAGTGGCGGGGTTTAAATTTTAATGATAATATACACACTTTTTAAACTTCTTTAGTGGTCAAGTTGAAGCACTATCAATGTCCGTTACTTCCATCTGTCCCATGACCAATTACGTTTTCGTATATGATTATGGGACAACACGGAGTGCATTTAATTATACACATTTAAATGTAGTAAAAGAAAAATAATTTTAATAAGTTAGCATTCAAATTTAAATATACTCTCTTAAGAATCATACTATATTCAAATTTACAATTTTAATCCTAAAACGAAAAACAAACAGGCGTGTCCTCCGGCTGAATTTTGTTGAATCCGAGTTTACGCACAATGCCCCAATATTCCTTTAGGGAAGCAATCAATCATTTACCGCACCACATTATTGGCTAGTGTTATAGAAAAGTTCTTTATGCTACAATTTCAAAAAAATTAGTGTAATGTTGTGTATCACTGGTGTAAAACAATTTAAGTATCATGTTTCATATTCTGTAATTGCAGTAATTTTTGTCATTGTCTTCCGTAATTGTTGTCATGTTATAATATTATTGTTCTCGCCGTTATCTTGTAATTTTGCTTTCAGTGTCAATATATGGTAGTTGGATTAATGATCAATTTCGGATTTTTTCTTGCTGAGAATAATATTTCTAATATCTTATAGTTTAAAAGTTCTGAGGACTCAACTTTGTGAAACTATTGGGTATTGTCTTCATTCAGGTTTATCCCCCATCTCCACGCCAAAACCCCATTTTTCCTCTTTAGCAGTATAATGAAACATATGAGATATTATTTTTGTGTAAGAATAATTGGATTACTTCTTTTTACGAATCTTTTCACTTCTCGTATAGTCTATATTACCAATTATCATTGAAGCAAATTAAATAAAACGGTCTCCGTAGTATTCGCAAAGAAAAAGAAAAGAGCTCATACTTTTATATATATAGTGTGTGCCCTATATAGATATTTAAATTTAGAGAGTATAAAGTCATTTTTTGGTGTGCATGATTGGGATTCTAACTCTTTTTAAAAGCAAACCAAGCAATTCTTAAGATCCATATTATCACTGCATTTTTTTATTTTTTTTGGGGGTAGATTGTAACATTTTGTCATCCACGTGCCACTAAAAAGAATAATCTTATAGCAAGTAAGTTATGGTATTCAAACTATATCTCTTTTATACAAGAAGGCCTAGTATACAATTATTACTGGAAACTATTAAACATCCACATATCATGGTCAATAATTACTAAGTAGGTGGCTAGTTGACTCTCTCTTCCACCACGTAATAGAGTACAAAAATTAAACAATAACAAAAAACAATGATGACAACCACTTTCCCCTATGCAATTATAATGTGAAATCCCAATTTAGTGGTGGGTGGCCCCATAAAAACAGGTTCAACTCCACTATCTGCCTCTCCAAGAGAACATTCTTAATTCCTTCAGCATCTTATCTATATACTAAAAAAAAAAAAAAAATTTGTAATATACTAATATTACAACCACAATTAATATATATCAACTTGGTGTGCGCCATTATCTGTACATAATAGGGAGAGGTGGTGGATTCTAGAAAAAGAACTAGTGTCCGTGGCAGTTTTGACGAATTCTTTGATGGTCTGTTTAATGGTCCATTTGTTGATCAAAAATTTTCTTTATGGAAATCAAACTTGGTGGATGTCTTGTGTGAAAAATCCAATGCGTGTTGTTTTAGCTCTTTCGTTAGTGCCGGTGCCCCACAGTAGAACACTCCTGCAAATTGTCAAAAAAGGGAAAACGAGTTAGCCATCGACAATATATGTCATGAAATGGATTTGAAAATGACCCTAGTGCCATTTGCTTTCACAAAGAAAAACTTATCAATTGAACATGCTTTTTCAACTCTCACAAGGACATAAAGACACCAAAGTCTAAAGAAAGAAGATTGATTAATAGTACTCACCAACTTTAGCCTCTGGGTGGTTGAGAGCAATGCGTTTGTAGACGTTTCTCCAATTAGGCTTAGCAAAGTGTGACTTAACTCTCGTGCCAGAAACAATGTCTACACCATTTTTGGCATGATGAAGTGACTGAAGCATAGTAATAAGAGCAGAACGAGCATCACCTTCTTCATAAACACTTGTACAATAATTGTGCATTTCAATTACTCCCTTATGATCCATTTCAGCAGCTTCATTCATTATTCCCTTGAACCAGTCAAATGAACCTTGTTCTCTTGTGACCCAATAGAAATATGCCCTCCTTGTATTGAAGCTATTTCCTCCACTTGCTGAACCTGATTTACCCCTCTTTTGTGCCATATTTGGGCTAGCATTTTGTGCTGCATTTGACATCCCGTGCCCATTTTCCAAGGAATTTTCTTCTTCGTCCATGGCCTTCATGTTGTTGACAATGTCTTTAACGATACTGATCATTGGTGTGGCTCCAATTCCAAGACCCACCAGTAAAACCACCTCATATTGCTTGTAGTCTTGTGCTGGTGCTCCGTATGGTCCATCTATTAACACTCTTGGGAAACTGCCAATCACATATTATTTCCATTAGCTATGCTATAGCCTATATAATTAAGGTTTTATGGTAGAGTTTAACTTCTACACACAAGACAAAGGTATATGAATTTTTACAGATGTTATTCGGGCTCTTAAGATTATTATTGCACTACTTTTGAATTATCGATAAGGCAATTACTAGTAATTATGTATAATAATAAAAAATTGTAATTTGGGAAATAAAACATGTAACCTTCTAAAAATTGTAGATATATGTAAAATTAATCCTTTACTAGAAAAATATCTTGCAAGCAATGATTCCTTTTTTTCCCTTGGAAATATCAAGCAATAATTGAGTTTTGTTTTATCCCTCCTTGTCCCTATCCTGGTAATTTCACAAAATAATAACCGTGTAGTACTTTAAGAAGTGGTCCATTCAAAACGTGTACAGATTCTTTAGGAAAAAAAGTGACTACGAGTTTGTTATAGGTACCAGTCCAGACCAATCACGATCACTTTAAGTTCTAAACTAATTACATTTGCAGTATTAAATTACCAAAAAGTTTGTATTATAAGAACAATATCCCCGGATATTAAGGTGGGAAATTGTTTAATTTAATTCTGCAATTCAGTGTGCTCAAAAAGGTGAATGCAATGGAGATGATTTTATAGAATAGAAAAGGACTTACTTAGGATTATTCTCTCCTTGCAAGTAGTCAGCTCTGAGTAGTCCACTTTTCCCATTAGGTGGTGGCTGGCAAACCTAACAAAGACCAAAAATTACTAATAATTAATTCAGGAAGAGCAATAATTAACACTAACATAGTGGAATTAACATTTACTTTTTGGGAAAAAACGACCAAAAGTAAAATATAAGAGGCGGCTTTTAAAGCTGTCATCCAAAGTTTTATACATATATATCGACAAAAACTGAGAACGGCTTTTAAAGCTGTCATCCAAAGTTTTATACATATATATAAACAAAAACTGAGAACGGCTTTTAAAGCTGTCATCCAAAGTTTTATACATATATATCGACAAAAACTGAGAACATACAGATATATTTAATTAACTAGATATTTTGGTTTAAGGATTTAAGTTTTAAAATAATATGTAACTATATTTAAATGGACTAATTAGTAATTAGTAATTACCTCAGAGAAAACAGTTTTAAGTTGTCTAGTCCAATCACCAAGAGTTCTAATATGGACACTGAGATAGTCATCTCCTGGGGCCGAAGTTATGGAAAATGGATGCCTGAAATTTTATATTAATGTTTATCCATAAGTCAGCAAATACTGCAAAGACGTAGTAATTAAAGGATACCAAAAATAAAATTTATGACTTGGTCAAGATTATGACACGAGAAATAATAATGGATGGGTTGATTCCATTATTTTAATAATTAAATAAAAAAGTTTCACCTACCATTCAAATGGTGAAACCGCAGCACAGTTGACAAACATGTATTGCCCACTTTTGTATTTGTAGCCTTGTGGTTTTGACATGTGAAGGGACAACACATTTCCTGGATACACAGCCACCTACAAATTCCACAATTAATTAGTTTGTTTATTTTCATTTTCATTGATATAAAGTCACGATTGTGTGGATAATTGCATTTTTGATCCCCCAATTATTAATAAATTTAATTTAAATCCTTATAAAATTTGATTGATATTAAATTAACAAAATTAATAATAATTTAAGTCCCTTTATTTATATTTAATTGATTTTATTATCCCCAATTGTGAAGTATCTGGTTGTGGAGATTTACTAAGCCGTGGGATCATAAGTTACGGTTTCACTTGACTGAAGGTTAAATATATTGAAGCAAATATCATAAGAATTAAAATTTAATTTATCAATAATCGAGGGATTAAAATGCAAATTTCTCTTGAAATTATTAAGAGCAGGACATTTTGTCGGATTGGATTTACCTTCAAAATCTTAACAGCTTTGATGCTTGACCTGAAGGCTCTAAGCAACCTTTCACCAGCATAGAGTACTAGTGGGACAGTAAGGTACATCCATGTCTGCCAATTATGAAAGATCAATTTAAATTTTAGCAAACATTCATCAACTTAGAAACTTAAATGAAAATAAAAGATTTTGAACATTTTACTAACCGATCTCTTGTACCAATCTTTGGTAATGTATAGCTTTTCTCCATGGACAATAAGTAGAGTGTAGACAATGATAAACAGATGGTGTGAGTACCAAAAGGCATTGAATCCAGTGAGCTTGTGAAATGGTTTAGGGAAACTGACCCTGCCCCTTCTAAACCATGGGGTTGCTAGTGTAAAAGCTATTGCCATTAGTATCACCATTATAATTCCAGTTACCCCTTCAACTCCCCTCACAAACCACCAATAGCTTTCGGGCTGTTCTCCAAAATAGTATATCATTGGTTCATATGCGTCTTCACTAGCATTCAGAAGCCGAGGAAAATCACACGTTAAATGAGCTAGTCCGTGTATTGCAACCCCAAGTGCAATCGCGACTGCTATCACCTAAACAGGGGGAAAGGAACCTATTAGTTTCTTGTAATGAGCCATCGACTACTCAGGAATTTAACCATCTAGACGTCTTATAGGTAAAACTATAAAGCGCCTACGGTTGGACCAAAGCAGATAATAGTAGTTTGGATGTTAGACTTCTACACAATTAAAGAACTAATTATAACAAAAAATCGCTAAGTTTTCTGGAAATGAAGGAGTAATCAACTTACTTTGTGAAAATTGAGATTATCATCGAAAGGAACAGCAGAACCTAATCTGGTCTTGTTACGAAGCCAGGTAATTGTGTTTCTGCAAACTGGGAGTAAAATGATAGCCATGTTGAGCTTGATTGTCTCAGCAGCACCCTTAGCAAGACACACACAGGGACCCATAACATCATATGCTGCTTTTTGTTTATACTGAATATACTTCCAAGTAAATAGACCAGCCATGATTCCAATCCACAACAACAATACCCAAACTCTTTGCCAATTATCCAGCAAAAAGTACATAAAACTCTTATACCATCTCACTAATGGATTTGGCTCTTGTGTGTGCTTAAGTTTCTGACTTAGCATCTGACTCAAGTTCCGGCTTTCACCTCCTCTCTGCACCGTTTGATTTGGTGCTTGCAGTAAAAGCATTTCCAAGTTCTCAATCTGTTGAATATCATAGCATCAACAGTTAATTTTCAATTCAGTACTATAAATTTAAGCTTACTATCAGTCTAATTAATGCCTCTTAATTACCATAATGTATCCCAGGTTATTAGGATCCAACTCTTCCATGATCATTGCCGCGTATTCATCAGATTGTTTCTGGATAGTTGACAGCCTGTTGGCAGACGCACTAAGGCCTATAATCTGCAAATCGCAAAAACACATTTTAGAAAAAAAAAAAAATATGTGATAGACTTTGTCAATGCCATTCCGAGTTTCTGACGTACAATAAAAGAATAAAAAAATCAAAATTCAGAAATACCTCTCTGACTTCTTCTTCTGTGATTCTACCATCAGCATCTTTATCAACCCTGTATTAATTAAAGTCATCACACGATTTAGATCTGAACGATTGAATCTGAGATGCTTAATTTATGGGATAAATGTTGAACTGTAACTGATAATTAACCCTTACATGTCAAAGAAGGTCTGAAGTCGAGTATCAAAACTTTGATCTGCTACTTGGTCCCAGAACTCTTTGAGCTGTGCTTTGTTAATGGAATCAGTTGTGATGTTTCTCCTCCGAGCAAGCGCATCGTATAGCTCTCCAGCAAATTCCTTAGACTCCTTATTCATACCTAACATTCAAAAACAATTCATTTTCATTTTCCATTTTAACAAGCTGAAGAAAAATAAAACTACACGAAAAGTAACACTAAAATGAAGTATACAGCACGAAATAACTGTTTGTTGTGACTATAATTCATTTAATTTACCTATGCATTCTCCAAATTTGGCCCGAGGAAGTAAGCCAGTAGTGGGAGCAGTAATCTCATCGAACCGCTTCTCGACGGCGGCCCATCCAGCGCCGCCGTCAGTTTTGCTGATGAACTTAAGACCTTTAAGAGCATGAGCAGCAGCTGATTTATTCCTATCGAACCTTCCAGTAGGAATTGGGCGCTTATTTAAGGAAGCCAATCGCTTGAGCTCTTGAGACACTTGCCGGATTCTCGAAGAAGCATTTCGGACAAGTGAAGCTCCCAAGGTAGATTTCTTCTCCAAACCTTTAGCCAATAAAGCCAACTCCGGATCTTCCACGTCAGCACCGCCGGCAGTTTTGACACTGTGGACAGCCACAGAGTCTTCACGAACATCGAGAGTGATTTCCACGTAAGCATCGTCATTGGACTTGGCGCCGGCTCCGGCACTAGTTCCGATGTCAGTAGATTCCGGTATGTTAAACCTCGCGCTCTTTTTTCCTCCTCGTTTGTTCAGCGGTCCGCTTAAAGGACCGCTGTACGACGCTCTATCATTCCCTATAATCTCCGTATCCGAGTGATGGTGGTGGTGGTGCGGGTGATGATTTTCTGAATTTTGCATCGCTACAATAGTTTCTTCGTGGAAAAAAAATATGAATGAACAGAATTCGAATTTTTTTCAAAATGAGGTGGACGAAGATGTATATTCCAGTAGTATGTAGGGATACCAAAAGGAAAAAGATAACAAAAGTAATCTAATTTGGATTTTCAGACCATAGACTAAAATTCAATAAACAAATAAAAGATTTTGGATTTCTTCTTCCAAGCAGAACTCAGAAGTGGTGGTTAATGCCTTAATTATGCCTTAATTCTCTTCTACAACTAGGCGTTCAACTTTGGGGTTTATATATAATGGCAAAGGAAGCCGCATTGTTTAAAAAAGAAAAGGAAAATTAAAAAAAAGGAGGGAGCTAGGAAAATGAAGCTGGTCTTTGTTTGACCAAAGAAAAATGTTTTATGTAATATTGCATTATTTCACCGGTACATTGCATGGCTTTATATAACCTTTTAATTATTTTCCTTCAAATAATTATTTTTAAGACTTATGTTATTATCAATTAATTAAACTAGATTCGCCACAACGACCCACCCGCGGATTTTTCTAAATATAAAATTTATGATTTAGAGAGTCACAATTTGGTAAATTTAATAATTATTGTGTGTGTATCTTGAGGGGAATCAAGTGTGTAATGTAATGATTTACGAAAATTTAGTGAATTCAGTTATATTGTATATTAACTTAAGAAAATATGTATAACATCAACCATATACGTGCTTACGGATTAAAGATTTTTTTTCAGAGAATAAACTTACTTGTTCTGGCATACAATTTCTGGTAGAAAATACAACATTTGATGGTAATAAACGACCTAATAATTCACATATGGTTGAACTTGAAATTTCAAGGAAATTTATTTTTTAGCTTGGAGATGTATTATTGAATTGGCAAATATTAGAGACAAAGCACAAAAAATGGAAGAAGAAGAAGAAAAAAAAGAAAGAGAGGAAATAATATGAATTAGTCAACCAAGGAGTACTTGATAAGGAAAATAATAATAATAATAATTTACTTATATTTTAGTTTGAAAAGAAAAAAGTTAACAGCTTTGTTATTTGTCTAGTTGATTTGTTCATTCAATTAATATTTTATTCATCTATTTTTATTTGTTTATGTTTGGGTTGACACACCATTTATTTATTTATGTTTGATTTGACACGTTTTTTAAGAAATAATTAATAAAATAATAAATTTATTATATTTTTTTTTTAATATAATAAATTTAATATTTTGTGTAATGCATTGTGAAATGATTATAATTAATAACAAGGGTAAAATAGAAATTAAGAGATAAATTATCTCTTGATATTTTAAATTGGACAAGTAAAAGTAACAATCTATTTTTAGTTTAGTGGACGGAGAGTAATTATTATCCCAAAAACCACTTTTTTGGAAGAAAATTAGAATAAAAGGGAAAAATGACCTCCTTATATAATATATATTAGGGATAATTGTGAGTGATCATTAGAATTATTTAAAAAGCATAAAACATAAAGATTAGGTAGGCTCCCAATCTGGCAAGAACGGACTAAGAGGGTCAGCTATCCAGTAAACTTTCATAATTAAATAATGTTACTGTATAGGTAGATCTGATTGTGAAAGACCTATTACTGGATAATTCATGGGATTCCGTTCAGTCTATCCAGCAGAGGCTCATAGCCAAATACTCCTATACTTTTCCTACCGGGATCATGTACCAAAAGACCTATTCGAGGTCAAGGTCGAGATTCTAAGGATCATGGCGGTCCTTGATCCAACGGGGGATTGGCTGGGACGGGAAGCTCGGGCCCTCGAGAATCCGCGTACCGCCACAGAAGAGCATTCCTTGAATAAATTTCATACCCTTCTTTCGAATCTCGAATCGAGGGGAGCCAATTCCAAGTCATTCTCTCAACTAAAAGAGAAGGTACCCTGCGAAGGGGTGAAAATTAAATAAACCGTTAATAGTATCACTGATCAGTAGATTATATGCTTAATAATTGGCAGGCGGAAATGCATGTGAACAGATTTTAAAACTTGGATAACGTTAATCAGATTGACTAACAACATTATAAGTTGAATTAAACACTAAAGTAGGTAATAACCAATAAATCTCACTGTCAATTTTTTCTCCATAAATGATCATCATTATAGTCAAATTTAACTTTTGAATTACGTGGTCGTAGATTTAATTGAATTTTGATGCAAAATATTGTCGTGGTCTTGAAGATAGTTAAACTTAGCAACGACTAATAAAGACATCAAAACACATATGTGCAAACTTAGCAACGACTAATTATTAATGGTCGGGTCATTTGGGGACGAAATCCTCCATCTTCTGCAGGTAGATGGAGCAACACCACAACTATGCTAATTGAATCTATCATTATTATAACTTGTCATTGCTGTAAAAACACCAGGCTGAACCTATTACTAATTCTTATCTTGTATTGCCCGCTTTAACACACCGCTCGGAGATGCACTACTCTATAAAAAAAAAATCTGTTACATGTAACTGGTGGATTTTAGCATCGACATATATAGATGCAACTCGATCGGGGCAACAGTTTAATTATGTTACCCTGTTCAACATCACATATTTCCTTCAGCTGCATACATCTTTTCAAGGCCATTTCTGGTAGCAAATTATGGGTAAATAATACTTCAATCTGCTGGACAATTAATAGTATTATGTTTAA
>JAJONR010008231.1:0-44282 GCA_029582245.1 Solanum etuberosum
CCTCTCCTTACAGTCAAGTGGCTGAACGCCCCTCTCCTTACAGTCAAGTGGCTGAACGCCCCTCTCCTTACAGTCAAGTGGCTGAACGCCCCTCTCCTTACAGTCAAGTGGCTGAACGCCCCTCTCCTTACAGTCAAGTGGCTGAACGCTGACATAATAATATATTTTACAAAATGCAAAAGGTCTGACCATTTGGGAAACTTTAGAATAATCAATAATGAGAGAATTAAAATAGTGAAAGGGGAATAAAATAGGTAAATATAAGAATACTAATGTGGGTTCATGATAATCGCTAGGATATAAATGAGACAACAAAATAGGTAGTCACTTAAGAAAGGATGCTACAATTAACTAACTACTATTCCATTTCTCAATTATTACAACAACCCACCCATTAAATGAGGTAAAAAGTTGCTAAATTTTCCACCCAAAAAATTATTTCCAAATTTATCAATACATGCGATTTATAAATATATATATATATAATACATCTTTAGAAAAAATGCCCCCCCCCCAATATTCATAGAAGAAATAAGAATTTTCGTGTAACTTCGAGCACATACCTTGGATGTCCTTATTTGAATAACTAGCACTGGTGGAGAAGTCACTGGGAACAGGTTGAGCTTCATCCGGCTTTAAATTCAAATATACTTTCTTTCGCTTTTTGCGTGAAGCCATATCAGGACAAGAAGTATTTGCTTGGATGCAGATGTCACCATCAAAGTCTAAAGATTGTGGCACATCAACAAAGCTGGCCTCTTCTTTTTTCTTCTTGGATGAAATTCCTTTTTTCTGTTGTTAGAAAATGAGGGTCAATGTGAGAAATAACTCAATTAAAAGCTTGGATAACCGGCAATACATAATTGAAAAAGAATTCACCCACAATTCTAGATGGGAACTTCCAAAATCTAGTTCAACATTAATTGTAATGGTCATAACAGAGAATAAAGTAGTGTTATCAAGCAAGCGGGGTTTTTGTTTCAACTTATCATACCATGTAATACAGATCTATGGTGAGTTAGTCACTGATCTTTCAGCAATGTATAATGCATGCAAGCACATAAATTATTATCAACAAAAATTGTTAGCAACTCCAGGGAATCCATTAAAAGCATAAAATTCTCTTTCCAAATTAGGAAAAACTGCAAAGAATAACTTCCTTCATAAGCTAATTCTGATTAAAAAAATAATAATTTAAACACCTAGTTATTTCCGCATTCTCTTTCTAGCTATAGTACTTCGATAGACATCAGATGACTTAGAAGGCAACCAACTCATTAGTCTCCACTTGAACCCAGAAAAGAAAAATCAATTTCAGAAACAAAATGATTAAAAAAAAGAGAGAATGGCCTGCTGACAAGAAAGTTTAACATTACAACACCAGTAGTTGCAATGGTAATTTTCACGAACAAAAGTACAAAAACGCCCATCATGATTTTCTTTCTTCTCATCTTTCTAAGGATGTTCCTATCACACGAATTATGGCCCATTAATGTCAGAAAAAAGGACCATACATAGGATGAGAATCATCTTCCTGGCTATGACATACCTCTAAGTTCTTCAGTAACTTCAGAGCTGCTTGCGCCTTTGCATTTTTTCTAGTTTGTCCAGATCCCTCAGCGACCAGCAGATCATCTTTCAGCTGTAACCTAAGCTCAGCATTCACGGTATCCCCCTTCGCCACGCAATGTTCTTTCAAGAAGTAGCCAAGTGAGTCACATAATTCTATGAGCTCACGCAACGGAGGTAGTTCAAGCTTATCAGGAGTCACGATGGGAGACAATAGTGGCTTGAAGATCTTCCAAACTTCATCCAGGTTAAGTTTGGTATCAATAAGTACTGCTCCAGCAATACTCTCCACCAAGTCTCCAAGTACCTGTGACAAATTAATATCCCATGAATACAAACAGCCTGCTCTAAGCATTTGACAGATAATAGTGGATTAATGTGGCATATGTTCAACAATGTTGTATCCTAGGGACACATTCAAGTCTACAGTTGGCATTGAGATCAATAACATATGGTAACAGTGACTTGTCAGTGGAGCAACAATAAAAGAACCTTTGGGGCTTTGTTTCCTTGGAGTGAACAAGAATTAGAGACTGACTTCACAAACAATGATATTTCACTTTCAAGATATCCAGAATGATGTTGAAGGTGGACATGAAGATCCCTTCTCACAGCAGCATAAGCGAAATTATCATTATTGACAGAAGCAGAACGCAGATCTGTTAGTTCCCCAGGATCAATATCTTTATGCTTCTGGTAAAGGTACCAGGTAACGAGAATGTCCAGTACTGAGTCGCCAAGAAATTCAAGCCTCTGTCACAGATTTGACAAAAAGAAAAAATCTAAGCTGACAACAATGTAATTTCTTAAGAGAAACATGTTTAATATGATGTATAATCAGTATTACTTGATAATTATATCAAAATTAGGGATTACTCTTCAACTAACCTGATAACTGTACCCAGCGTCCAGCTCTTGCACAGTAGCATGTGTTATAGCTTCTAGAAGCAGTCCCTTAATAGAAAATCTATAGGCAAGCTTCAACTCAAGGTCTTCAATATCTTTAGCTTTAGGGGTATAAGAATAAAGAGATGCAGTATTGATCGCATCCTCTACTAATGAAGGTTCTAGCTCAGCTTTAACCCCAAGCCATTTCATCAATTTGAGGGCAGCAACAAACCCACCACCAACGTAATATGCACCTATTAGCGCTTCAACACAGTCAGATATTGTTTTTGAACCCATCCATCTGTGTCCTCTATCACAGTGCTTCCCAACTACTTCTTTGGGATCTTCAGTCAGAAACTTCTTGTCCAAAGGCACTTGTGAAGTTTCAACCCCGTGTTCACAAGGACAAAGCCGCAGGGAAAGCTGCCCAGGACCAGTCCATCGGCGTGGATCAAATGCACCATCCCGTATATAACCCTGTAATTAGACAGGTAAAGCATGATTAAAAGCAGACGAGTGTAAAAGGTAAGCTTCAGTCAAGTGGAAAGATCCACGTTTCTTTGAAGAATCATCAACAAAACAAGAAGGATTCCACTAGCACAAGCAAAATAAATGTTGCCGTTGAAGACTATCCACGACTGAAAGAATGAAATGTTGCCAACCATCCACATTGAATTTGGACAAACTGAACCAAACAAAATAAGTTATACTCCCCACCCCACACACACACACCAAAAAGAAGAACCCATCTCAAACAAACCTGATTTTCAGTAAGTTTGTTTGCACTACCACACAATAGTGTCGTCAATATCTTATACTCATACCATACATCAGTGACCATTTTAGCTGGAGAAGGAAATATATGACACCTAGTTTCATTTTTACCTCAAGAATAAAGTTAAAAAATGAACTAGTTAAGATATTATATATTTACATTCTTGACTGGATTTAAGAAATTGTCTTCAAGTAGTTCTTTTTCCTGAAGTACTTAGACAAAGCTTTACATACCTGCAAATGTTGATTAGTTCCCAATTTATGGAGGGCTGAGTTACTAATAGCCTGTGAACGTTCATTAGTTAGCTGCCCTTCATGCTTCTTGGGATATTTAAGGAAGAGGTGACAACTAACAGCATACTTCAGAACTGAATCTCCAAGCAACTCCAGACGTTCCATGGAGAAACTCTCATTGCATCTGAGAGTTGTAAGAGCTTCCAGAATCTGACCGTGAAAGACATTTAGTTAGATAAATGCCAAATGTAAGTCATCTAATTAGCTGAGCAAATGATAGGACGAACCAATGAGCTTGATATATGTAAGTCGCCTGAATGGCTTGATATCTCTTTCCTCAACTGGCTAGCCAACATCAGGGACTCCAGGCGGTGCATTAATGATGGTAGCAAGTAGAAGGATTTCAAGATGTCTAACCGAATGTCAAAACAGACCAGAAGTTCTGGTGGCATGTGAACATTATTCAGTGGCTTTAGAACCACCATTGTACTATCTTTTGATTTCGGTCCACATGAAATGCCTGCTTAAATAATCTCCGAATATCAGATTCATGTAATCCGAAACACTTAGCCCAGTGCACCCACTAGGTAGCTAGCAGTGACAAGTTCAATGTAGATCAATTCTTTCTAGAGAACTCAGGTAGAACTTTAGCAAGTTGAGCTTGAAAGGTTATCTTCAAGTGGTGAACTTTTACTCCCAATTAAAAATGTAAAATGTATGATTGTAGAGATGTTTTAACAACAAGTTCTGTAGCAGATGTTTACAAATTACTAATCACGCATGACTTTTCAGCAGAAAGTCCACAACTGCCTAAAGTAAATTCAGTTGGATATACTACAAGACCTAATTTATTTAAATGATTAAAGCTTTAGTGACAACGGCAAAAGAATAGCAATATCTAATATATAGAAAGAGATTATGAAGGATGCATGATAATGTCTTTTTGCAGTTGCTGAAATCAATTAGCCTATTTGCAAGCTTCTTCCACAAAACAGCAAATGCACACAGAAGAGTCAACACTGTTGATAAGATTAAAGTCTGGGAGGAGCTAGTGACAGAGCCTGCTGAGATACAAAAGGAGATCATAGAGTACTATGAGAAGTTATATGTTGAAACTGAGGACTGGAGACCAGACTTAGAAATGAGAGAGTATCCTATGATTGATGAAAATGACAATAACCAACTGATGGCCCCTTTTGAAGCACATGAAATCCTAGAAAGCATCAAAGCGTGTGCTGGGGACAAGGCCCCTGGCCCAAATGGCTTCTCCATGGCTTTCTTTAGCCAGTGTTGGGAAGTCATCAAAAAAGAAGTGGTGGCAGTAGTTCAAAACTTCTATAAGGTAATTGAGAAGAGTATAAACTACTTTTGTGGCCTTGATACCCAAGAAGACAGGGGTTGTGGAACAAAATGACTTCAGACAAATAAGTCTAGTAATAGGAGTGTACAAGATAATTGCAAAACTATTGGCTGAAAGATTGAAGAAAGTGATACATAAGCTAGTGGACAGACAACAAATGGCTTTTATCAAGAATAGGCAGATCATAGATGCAGTATTGATAGCCAATGAATGTGTTGACTCCAGGGAGAGAAATAAACAATCAGGGATCTTATGTAAACTGGATATCCAGAAGGCATATGATCATTTGAATTGAAACTTTCTGATGAATATGTTGAAAAGGATAGGATTTGGACCAAAATGGCTAAAGTGGATTAGACAGTGCATAAGCTCAGTGAAATTCTCTATTCTGATCAACAGAAGCCCATGTGGCTTCTTCTCATCATACAGAGGTCTGAGACAAGGGGACCCTTTATTCCCTTTTCTCTTTATCTTGGCCATGGAAGGGCTGAGCAACCTATTTCAGACTGCAAAAGTCAAGGGCTGGATCAGAGGTTTCCAAGTGGGGAATAATACAAGTAACAACCAAGAGATTACTCATCTACCGTATGCAGATGACACTCTAGTATTTTGTGATGCAGTAGAGGAGCAGATGCTGATTTTGAGGGTCATCTTCAATATTTTCGAGGCTATTTCAGGTCTGCACATAAACTAGAGCAAGAGGTTCATCTATCAAGTCAACACAATGATAAATATTGAAGACTTTAGCCAACAAACTAGAGGGAAAGTGGGTGAATTACCAACAACCCACTTGGGAATGCCTTTGGGGGCTAAAAGCAAGTCAACAGAAATATGGAGTGGAGTAATTGAATGTGAAAGGAAGCTAGCAAACTGGAAGTGTCAATATTTATCTTCAGGTGGCAGACTAACTCTAGTTAATAGTGTCCTGGATGCCCTTCCCTCGTACATGATGTCATTATTCCCTATACCAGCCAAGGTAACCAAGAGTTGGATGCAGTTAGGAGGAAATTTTTATGGCAGGGAAGCAAAGATAAGAGAAAGTACCATTTGGTCAAACGGGAGGAACTGATGTAAGTAAGAGAGGGGGTGGACTCAATATCAGAGAGCTGAGTACCCAAAACAAGAGTTTGATGATGATTAGAAGAGAGTTGTGCAGTGCAGTGTATGCTTCCAGTGATACTGTGACTAGAAGAGAGTTGTGGCAAGAGTTGAGCAACATCAAGGAGGTATGCAGTGGCTCGTGGGTATCTTGTGGTGACTACAATGTCACAAGGTACCCAAATGAAAGATCAGAGGGGCACAGAATAACAGGGGATATGCAGGAGTTCACGGAATGGATAAATGCGATGGAATTCATGGATCCCCCTCTTTTGGGGGATTCTTTCACTTGGAGAAGAGGAGATGGCCATAGCTCAGCTTCCAGAACTGATAGGTTTTTGTATTCATCTCAATGGGATGAGTCCTTCACTCAAATCAAACAGAACTTGTTGCCCAGAATAGGTTCTGATCATAACCCCATCATGCTTGATTGTGGGGAATTGAATTCGAATAAGTCATATTTCAAATTTGAACAATGGTGGCTGAGGGTGGATGGTTTTGCTGACAAGGTTAAGGAATGGTGGTTGTCTTTCAATATAAATGGCACAGGTTCTTACATCTTAGCTACTAAACTAAGGATGCTGAAACAAAAATTGAAAGAATGGAGACTGACACATAGAAATGATTGGAAACATAAGGAGGAGGAAATCCTTCACCAATTAGCAGAGATGGAAAAGACTCAGGAGCTGAGATTACTCTCAGAGGATGAACTACTCCAAAAGGTTCATGTAGCTATGGAATTTGAGGAGGTTGCTAAACAAGAGGAAATAGCTTGGAGACAAAGATCTAGAATACAATGGCTTAAAAAAGGTGAATAAACACAAAAAATTTCCATTGGGTTGCGACAGCTCACAAAAGGTTTAATTCTATTGACACTTTGGTGGTGGAAGGAAACTCTATCTCAGATCTAGAAGAGATTAAAGGAGAAATCATCATCTTTTTATCAAAAGTTGTACACAGAGACTGCACCGTGGAGACGGAGTTTAAGTTGCAAGGCTTGGAAACTATTAGTGAGGAAGAAAGAGATTGGTTGCAAACTTACTTTGAGGAGGCTGAAGTTTTGAAGTGCATCAAGTCATGTGCCAGTGACAAGGCACTTGGCCCTGATGGCTTCCCCATGTGCTTTTATCAGAGTTTCTGGGGGGTGCTTAAGTTTGATTTTATGAATGCAGTAAACCAATTTCATGAGAGACACGAGTTTGAGAGGAGCCTCAATGCCACCTATGTGGCCCTTATTCCAAAGAAGCCAGGGCAACTGAACTTAGAGACTTTAGACCAATAAGTCTTATTGGTGGAGCTTATAAAAAATTTGTCAAGCTTCTGGCAGAAAGAGTGAAAAAAAGTAATCAGCAAGCTAGTCAACAAACATCAATTGGCCTTCATACAGGGCAAACAGATCCTAGATGCAGCTCTAATAGCTAGTGAATGTGTAGATTCAAGGATTAAAGGTGAACCCCCAAGAATCATGTGTAAGCTTGATATTGAAAAGGCCTATGATCATGTGAACTGGGATTTCCTTATTAACATTTTGAGACAAATGGGGTTTGGAGAGAAATGGCTGAAGTGGATAGGATTTTGCACTAAAACTGTCAGGTTCTCTATATTGATTAATGGAGAACCTGCTGGGTTTTTTTTCCCTCAGAAAGGGGGTTGAGGCAGGGTGATCCTCTTTCTTCTTTCCTCTTTATTCTAGCTATGGAAGGACTTAATAGCATGATAAGGGTGGCCACTTAAAAGAAATGGTTAAAAGGGTTCAAAGTGGGCAACCAAGCTGGGGAAGATCTACAAATTTGCCAATTACTGTGATCTTTTGTGAGGCCAAGGTTGAGCAGGTGTGTTTCATCAGAATAATATTAGTAATCCTTGAGGCAGTGTCAGGGATTTTTGTGAATCGGAGAAAAAGCAGCATGTTTCAAGTCAAGGAAGTAGCTAACATCCGGTGTTTAGCAAATATTTTGAGTTGTAAGATAGAAAATCTCCCAACTACATATCTGGGGATGCCACTGGGTAACAACCACAAAGAATTAGAAATATGGGATGGAATTGTGGAGAAGATTGAGAAAAAGTTAGCCTCCTGGAAGACACAATACCTATTTCTGGGAGGAAGAATAACAATGATCAATTCTGTCTTAGATGCTCTCCCTACTTATGTTATGTCTCTCTTCCCCTTACCTGCTAAAGTGGAAGACAGATTAGATAAACTAAGGAGAGATTTTCTTTGGTTGGGCAACAAGGAAAGAAAGGGAACTCATTTGGTCAAATGGAAAACTGCTCAACTAAGCGAGAAATCGGGAGGTCTTGGCATTAAGAATCTAGGTCTGCAAAATAGGTGTTTACTGTCAAAATGGCTATAGAGGTTTGGTAAAGAGGGGCAGGCTCTGTGGAAGGATGTTATCGTTAGCAAGTATGTACAAACAAATTCATGGACCTGCAACATTGTGACCAACACCTATGGGGTCTCAGTTTGGAGGTCTATCAAAATTTGTGGCCAAATCTAGCTAGGAGCTACAAGGTGGGTGAGGGAACTAGGATCCTTTTTTGGAAAGACAAGCGAATAGGACAGAACTCCCTCATGGAGGACTTTGCAGATTTGTACTCTTTTTGTAACAACCCTGGAGCATCTATTGTTGAGATGTGGTCTCAGCAAGGGAGGAATATAACTTTTAGAAGGCTCTTAAATGACTGGGAGGTGGATAGAGTGGCCAACTTACTGCAAAGGTTGGAAGATTTTCCGGGACTCAACACTAATCCTGATGCAATCAAATGGAAACATGATAGGCATGGGGAATTTTCTGTTGGAAGAATGTACCAAAGAGACCTGGCAACACATCCGGGGGCATTTTTGGACCTTGAAAATAAACCTGGAAGTCCAGCACTCCAACCAAGATAAAGTGTTTCACATGGTCGGTGTGCAGAAGAGCATGCCTAACTCAGGAGAGACTGAAAAAAAGAGGATTTCAGATTGTTTCTAGGTGCTTCTTCTGCCATGAAAAGGAGGAAACAAACAACCATTTGTTCCTTCACTGTAGAGTGACTGCCCAGTTATGGTATATGTTTCAAAGCCTTATCCAAGATCCTTGGGTGGTGCCTGAGCATACTGCAGACCTAGTAAGTTGTTGGATGAAAAGAGGGGGGAGTAAAACACAGAAAAGTGGAATCTAGTTCCATCTTGCATATGGTGGTCAATTTGTAAGGAAAGAAACAATAGGTGTTTTAAGAATATTACTAACCCAATGCAGAAAGTAAAAGAAAACTGCATTAATACTCTATATTTTTGGTGTAAAGAAGAGGGTATATATGAAGTAGATCAGTTACTAGATTTCCTAGGCTCTTTGTAATCATGACTACTTTGCCTTGGAATTTTTTGTTTGGTTGCCAGCATACCCTCATTGTTGATGAATACAACTTTACCATTCTCAAAAAAAAGAAAAAAAAAAAAGAGTTTGATGATGAAATGGCTGTGGAAATTTGTCTCACCAGAAGTATCTCTATGGAATGAAGTAATAATAGAAAAATATGGCATGGAGAATAAATGGATGACAGAGGTAGTGACCAACCCTTACAATTGTAGTGTATCGAGGTCTATCAGGAACCTATGGCAACTGGTCAAGGAGAGAAGAAGTTGCAAGGTGGGCAATGAAGAAAAAGTAGCCTTTTGGAATGACATTTGGTGTGGACAAGAGGCACTCAAACATGCTTTCCCTATACTACATAGTCTGAGCCAAGCACAAGAAGCAACAGTGGCAGAATTATGGACAGGTCAAGGGTGGAACCTGTTTCTGAGAAGGAACCTAAATGATTGGGAAATGACAACCATATCAAAATTTCATGACACAATGCATACGGCTACCAATCTGACAGGAGAGGAAGATAGACTAGTATGGAAGGGGGAGAGAGGGGGAGAGTTCACTGTAAAATCAGCATACAGAGAACTCAGGTCTACTGAGGTGCAGCATGCAAGATGGCCCTGGAGGATGATCTGGAGAACAGAAATTCCCTACAAGGTGAATTACTTCACATGGCTCTTGGAAAAGGAGGCAGTCTTGACACATGAGAACTTGAACAAGAGAAAATCCAATCTATGTTCTAGATGCTATCTATGTGAAGAACAGGTGGAGACAGATAACCTTCTCTTTTTACACTACAAATGGACAGATCAATTGTGGCAGATGTTCATCCACAAGAGGAAGATCAAGTGGACAAAGCCTGGGAGAATTATAAAAGTCCTACAATGCTGGAACAGGGATGGAAATGTAGGAAAAAAGGAGAAGAGATGGAGGACTGTCCCAGCTTGCATTTGGTGGACAATTTGGAAGGAAAGGAATCAAAGATGTTTTGAAGGAAAACAGAACAATATCCAGAAGATAAAGATATTGCCTAGGGTTTTACTATTTTTGGTGTAAGCAAGTAGTGATAGGAGATACTAAAAATATATTTAATGTTATTGACTGGCTGTAACTAGGAGATCTTAGGAAAGATGTAAGCAAAACTTTTTGGAGGGGGACTACACTTTGATGTGGTATACCTGAGGATATATAGAAGTAAATGTTACCTTCTCAAAAAAAAAAAAAAGTGAGTGTGGAGTTTAATGTGCTCCAAAGACCATCATATGATCCTCACATCAGGACATGCAACAACTACAATCTGATTCATCTAAAGAACACGCCTACTTATGCCTAAAGGCAATACGCATTTCTCAAACAATATCATTTGTTCCAAAAAGTTGACACAAATACCAGTGCACGTGCTTTTTCACTGGACGTATGTAGAACAACTTTGTCGGCCAATTTCAATACTCTCTAACCTATCTCAAACTTGTTTAGAACCTAGTTAGGGGTAAAGATGTGGATCACTCCAATATGATTGGGGATGTATAGAGAACATATTTTAAGAACTAAAAACTGTGACATATAAAAAACTTAAATGGCACAACATACCCGGTGTTATCCCATAAGTGGGGTATGGGGAGGGGGTAGGATGTACACAACCTTACCCCTACCTTCGTAGCATATTAAAGCTAATATACTAAAATTCTATTTTTTTTAAAAAGAAAAAAAAAAAAAAAATCTGTTTGCTAGTTCCTTTCGTTGTTTACAACAACAAAACCACCTAGAAGTTTGTAATTGTTAAGTTTAATATATGCTAGTATGTCTTAAACTTCTAAAAACGATATAAATTTTCAAAAGAGATGGCATATAGAGAACACTTGGAATGACTAGGAATCGGCAATAACTTGACAAACCTTCCTTTTTAAAATCCACGAGAAGATTGTATGCATTATGGCTTTGCTTCAGTAGCAACAAAGGCTGTCCAGGATACACTAAAACAATCCCGTACCTAATAAACAGACAAAACAATATAAATTTAAATTATGCGTGACTTCTCAAACATTAAACAAGAAACAGTAATTTAGGTTTAAAAAAATCCCACTTTTTATGGAAGTAGTCAGCAAAAGATGAGAAGGGTGCTACAGTAGCTTCTGAATCTACTTCGAAGGGGCTCTCTGCGGAAGTATTGGCAACAGCATCCAGAACAGAATAAATTCTTCCAGTATGAATGGCCACAACAACCATGTCCATAATATTGCTTCTTGAGATTGATATATTGGCAAAGTGAATTAAATCTGTTTGATCAAGATCTTCCACAAATGATGCAGTCCTATCAACTAAGGAGTTCTTCCGTTTAGCTTCAGATTTCTCATTGCTTAACCACGCATTTTTTTTCAAAAATTCCACAACTGAAACAGAAGATTCAATTGCTTCCCAATCAACTCTGTAGGGTTCACAACTTGAATCTAAAGGATCCAGCGGTAGAAGCAAGTACATGTTCGATGGCTCCCACAAAGATTTTTCTGTATCAAGCAGAAATTTCCTTCCACCCGATGATTTAATAAATAATTTACCAAACAGCCCATTAAAGAATAGTTCTTGGAATATTTTTGCTTTTGCCACCTGACAATGAAAATGTTATACTGCTTATCAGATACGAAATGCAAATGCTAACATGATTGAATTATAAAAAGCTCATAAATAGTTTGACTAGGTTCCAACCTGTTGGGAATCCAAATGTACTTTCCCACAATGCGACACAGAGGATTCGACAAACTTGGAAACTAAGAAAAGCTCCACTTCCACATTTCCCACATCGTAATCAAGTTCTGATTGAAGCAAAAGGATAAAACTGGAATATTTCACTTCCTTGATGTTGCAAGGGAAGTTCATTTTATACACTTGATATACTTCTCCATTAGGATCATTTCCCCATGACCCAAATAATGCACTAATACAAGCTGTCCCATGTAATTCTTTCAACTTTGTTGTTCCTAAAAATATATTGATAAGAAAAAATAATTATTTAATCACAATAAGTTGAAAATCCACATTGAGCATCTACCAGACATGACAGCAGGTGCAGCTTAACGGTGGTCTAAATTTTAGAGTCTTTAAGGGTAAAAACTTACTTTCTTGTTCCTTGATTTCTTCCATGACTGCCTACTTATTCATAAAAAAGAAATAAATTTCACTGAGAATGCATATAGAAGTCTCCAATGATATGTGAATTTTAATAGCTAGAAGGCATGAAAGATTGCTGGGTGAATGTAGACGCAGATTTCATAGACGAGCAGACTACAAGCTAGGTTGCTGATTCCAGAAGTTGATTTGGTGAGCTCTGTCCTTGACCGTTGAGTTGCTTCTCTTTCAGTTAGACAATTTCATTCATTAATTCAATTATTCATTTATCCAGCATTTGTTTTGGGGATTAGCTAGGAAATCTATGTCCTGTGCATTCCTCTTAGCACTCCAGTAGAAGCTTCACAGACGTATTTTTAGTTGGGTTATGGTTGATCACGTTACTTGGGATTATTTTAAGTACATTCCAGTATTTATAGATTTCAATCTTTATTTGGATTATTTCGAGAATTGTTTGAATTGGAATTTCTAACAAAGAGTGAAGTTATTTATTTTTATATGCATGCGGGGTATGTGATATGAAGGTACAGGTTAGAACAGTCAGGCCAGTTTGCTCAGTCAAGTAACGCATCGGGTGTCGGTCAAGGCTTTGTTTAGAGGACGGGTCATGAAAAAAACACCTGGCTTCAAAGCACCTTTTGAGTTTGCCAAACACTGAACAAGCCAAAAAGTGCTTTTAAGCTGCTTGACCAGCTTTTGAGCCAATCCAAACACTCTCATTGTCCTACAATTGAAGAAATATCTGCCTATTGTTTCTCACACCTATAAAAGGCGCGTCCTTGTATTCTCTTATCATCAAGTCATTAATGCATCTCCATTTTTTACAAATACTATAAGAACCCACGAGCTGTCATCCCTAAAAAAGTTGTTCTAAGATTGGCCGAAGTTCGCCCACATTTCAACAAGAAATAGATTTGTCAACTTATGTTTAACAACTTGATAAGGAAGAATAAATAAAAGCACCTTGTCAAGTGCATTTCAGATAGCCTCTAGTCCCATTAAGTGCTGCTACAGTGAAATGTGATGAACTCAAAAGCAGAGAAGACAGAGGTCAGAAGTGAAAAGCTTGTTCTAGTTTACCTGCCCCTAATTTTCTGTCCTGCATATCAGAATCACCTCGGGGAGGCTTTTCATTGAAAGGAAGAAGATGATCATTGAGAGCACCAATCTGGTGCAGCTTCTTACATGCATCCAAGCAGACAAGCTGTCTTGATAGTTGAGAACTCCTGCATTCTGGACCAACAATCGTTTGGAAAGCTGCATTTGGAGGTAATGTCAACTTACACCGGTACAACTCTCCAGACAAAATGTACTGAAACATTGGCTTTGGAGAGAAGAACCTGTCGAGCGAAACAATTATCATATTTAGACAACAAACAGATAAAGATACCATCCTTTCATTTTATGTATACCCTTAAACTGGAATACGAGAGACAAGAAGGGACATGTGAAGAAGTATCAAATTTGTTAAATGTAAAGGGAAGAACTTAAAGCCAAGAGAAACATTTTCACACAGCACGGAGCAATTAAACCTGATGACTCCCATGAAACAAACATTTACTGAAGCACGAATTGCCCCTTGCAAATATGAAACATAATTGTGCTGTATGCTTAATACAGAGAGCAACTATGACATCCATAATCCATTGGCTGAAAATATAACACCTTGTTGGTGAAGAAGTGTCTACATGATGTACACCCACAAATTTATTTGGAGAGGATCCAGTAATTGAGGTTTGAAGTGGTAAGGGGGCGAAATTCAGCACAGCAGAGAGAGGAGGAGACAGACAGGTGAATCTGTACTAGACTTTTGTTTGTGTTTTGTATATGGATATGACTAAAAGGTGTATGATTCACCTTGACCCTTAAAATCAGGAAATGTTGACACCGCCAAATGATAGGAACATGACATAGAAATCTGATAAAATAATAGAGTACATCAAATATGAGGATCAAAATTAATATTGTGGTTAAACTTTACTGGTAGTACATCATTAGTACACAGTAGTGAGTAGTCTGGAGCTACAACCCATAATTCCCTTTTCCATTATCACACAGCCACTGATTTACTGTTATAATTTTCTTTAAGTTACTTTCTCGTTTCTTTTTTTCCTTTTCAGATTTGTAATATGCATCTTAAAGAAGCGTAGATTATGATAAGCAGAAAACTTGGTTTTTGCACACAAGCTGTATTGTTGTATATGACCCCTTGAATCTGGGAAGTCTTTTTGAACATGAAAACACTAGTATCACCCGACGATGGTCCAATATGAGATGTAAATAGACCATATCCACAAACCTCCTATACTCCTTGTACCACTTCACTGGCTAAGTTGATAGGACTTTGCATATGACAGGCCAAAGCATAACTTACTGATCCTAGGGTTCATGTGTGAGGCAGAAGGAACTGGGCCAGACATTGGAAGCCAACAGCTATCTGATACAAAATTTTGAAGCAAACAATGGATGAGGAAACTGAAGGTTGACCGTGATTGATGATAATAGTGCTTCAGCCTAGATCCTGCTTGAACTCAATACCAAAACAATCACATCATATATCCCATCTGTTCTAGGATTAATTTCTATATCCTTCCAAAACGATTCGTTCATTTCCAAACGGCTCTGAGCAGGTAACAACAACAAAACTCACTTTAATCTAATAGGGGATCCTGGATTCCAGGGTAAACCATAACTTGGTTTGTATACATAAAACAAGATGCACCAGTGAACACAATATTTAGTTGAAGACATGAGAATCCATACTTATCTCCAGGGAGCATTTCACAATATTTAGTCAAGACACTGACACTAGAATCTGCAGTTACTGATGCTCCAGTTGCCTCCACATAATATGCTTTAGTTTCCTTCACTAGACAAGGTTTCACCACAGAATCATCAGGGTCTCTCTTTATAGCTGTATCTGTCATAGAATATTCACTCCTAATAATATCGAACATCTGCTCCCTCTGCTTCTTGTTTCCTCTGAAATCATTATGAAGGTTATATACTTGAAATAAATAGATTTATGAAAGCCAAAATCGGGTCAGATATGCAAGTTGCTTCACCTCTCAAGCATTAGTATATACTGAGACTCAGTCTGACGAGCACGTCCCCTAGATTGGACATAACTACGAACTGTCTTTGGTAAATCAAATCGTATTACAGAGGAACAGTGTGGCACATCAATTCCCTCCTCAACCACATCAGTGGCAAATAATAAATTGACCTGTGATGATAAGGGAATAGGGGGGAAATACAACATTAAGATCAAAGCTAGTTAAAGGGAATCGCAAGAAAGTATTTATGTCAAATATAATGTAATGTATTATGTATATATGTAATTACCTTTCCAGAGAGAAAAGATCCCAAGGTTTCTTTTTGCGCTTTTGGTGTCAGAGCATCGACAGATGTGTTTGTTCCAGTCAAATATGCTATTGTGAAATGTGAAAACCAGGTCATTTTCTTCATAACTCTTTCAATTACCTTAGCTGTTATAATTCTTTCAACAAAAATGAGACAGCGTACTTGTGTGGCTTTCCTGCATCCATGAATCAGAACCTCAAGTTTGTACAAAGAGATACATAAAAGATGCATCTAATGACAGTTACAAGTTTGGTGATAGAATCAGATGTCGAGTTCATTACCTAAGGAATTGAAAAATTTCAAGAAGCACTTGCAGTTTTGAAGATATATGGCCCATTGACAGAGTTGCTGACGAGTCATATCCAACATCGAAGAGACTCTCACAGTCTGATGAAATGAGAACAAATCAACACTTGCAAAGAACTCAAAAGTTGGAACTTTTACTGTGTTACTATAGTAAAAGTCAATTCAGCTGGATTGACAGGAAAATTCAAATGTTATCTACTGCATAACAAACAAGAATTAAAAAGTCCGACCAGAAGCCATTCTAGCAGTGTTCACACTGATTGCGCCATACAAGCATAACCAATCAACAGAAAATCACACATCACAGGAAACCGACCAAGTTACAATTTTATCATTGCTCAGAATAAATCGTAACACAATGATACTTAAACAGTAATGTGTTTAAGTTTTAACTAATTTTTTTCAGGAACGAATAAGGACAAATAGATATCAAGAGAATGAATATAGCATATATAGCTGTCCTAGCTTGATAAATTGTTTGACATAGGAGAAACTTCTGAAAAAAACATAATGATCTTGATCCAATGATGTCCACAGTATAGAGAAAAGAAGTAGCATATAGGGATAAAAGATCTGTGTGTTAATAGAAAGAAATATGTAAATTATGGCATAATAATAGAGAGAGCAAGAAATGACCTCGTAATAGGTGGTCTATTCGAAAAAGAAAAGAGAACATTACCATACAATCAATTGAAGAACCTTATGAGCTCCTGATACTAAAACGTAATGTGTAACAGATGCAAGGCAAACTGAGGAAACAAGAAGGACTGAATGAATACTCCCACTACAACTACAACAACATACCAAGTGTAATCCCACAAGTGCGCTCTGGGAAGGGTGGTGTGTATGCAGACCTTATCCCTTCCTTGTGAAGGTAGAGAGGTTGTTTCCAAAAGACCCACAGCTCAAGTAAAATAATTCAAAGCAGGTTTGAAAAGGAAATACAATAGTAAATAAGCCATGTTGAAAATAATAGAGAAAAGAACAATGACAACGCAATACTACGATAAAACCAAAGCCAAAGGAAACAACAAGTGGTAATAAAATTGCAGAGATAATAGAAGAATAGTAATAATACAACTGGTAAGGAAAACCAGCCAATGCTCGACTGCCTACAAACCTTATACCCCAATACCCCACCTCCATACCCTCCTATCTAGGAGCATGTCCTCAGTAAACCGACTTGAGATAAAAAGAAAAATATTATTGACGAGAAGTATGTCAACCCCTCACTCACCGCAACAAACCTTACACCAAAAAGAATGGTAACTCAAGATCCACTAGCCGGATGATCAAATATGCAGGTTTGCAATTGGAGAACCCAAAAATGAAACATCAAAATAAAATTGATAAAGTTAACAACAAACAGGTCAGCAATGGTCACATATCTGCATAAGCAATACATAGAACAAACTCAGGTACCTTGTGGCATTGATTCCTGGACAATTGACAATACCTCCTCCAAAAAGTATCTATGTTGTAGAGAACTTGTCCTTAGAATCTCATTTTCATCTTTGTCATTAGGCACATTTTCCAAGCAGATTTTAACAGCCTATATTATGAGGGGGAGAAACAGCCAGAAATAAGAAATTCCAACATAATATTAGATAGATCTAAAAAGAGTGTCAGACATGATATGCAGAACTGTTGAAGAAAACATAGAAATTGGTAGAGATACCCACAGCTTAGACTATAAGTTCTGATAGTCCGGAATAAACCCAAGCTCAGAACCAATTAAATGTTCCATAGGTAGCCACAAAACACAGGGATGCTGAGTTCATCAATTGAATGGAGCCCAAGCAAGCACATTCGTGCAACAGTGAAAAAGATTTCAAGTACATTAATCGGAGAAAAAGAACACCTTCCATATGGTTTTGGTGAAGACTTAACTCTTTTAGGCTTTCCTAATTACTTACTTTGATTTGCTACTTTGGAATATAAAGCATCCAATAGGTTTCCTAAACTTTCGATGAAGAGAACTCCACTTCTGCTTTTGGACAGAAGAAGATATTAGTGATAAATGATGGTAAGAGAAACAAGGATGCTCATTGATATAAGTCAAGATGAAAAAATCAAAAGCATCAGCTTCTGTTTTTTTAATTAGCAAATGAAAAGGCAGATTTTGAGCTGGGATTCCATGAATTAACTCTTTGCAGAAACCATACCCAACAGACTTACAGGAATAAAGTGTTTTCACGCAAACAAGAGAAGATGTAAAAAGGGCAATCGAGCACAATTTGAAAGGAAAAAAATCCTTCTTTCCTTTTGAAATGAAGATTACGTGTTTAGCCATAAAAAGGAATTCTTTCCTTTTGAATAAGTAAATTTTAGTCACAGATGAGCACTAAGCTAGTGCTGCATATATGCACAAGTGGCTATGGTTCCAAGGACCTCAGAATATATGAAGCTACCTACTCCTTCGATATTCACATAGTTACACCAAAATTCAAACAATAAATCCCTCAAAAATACTATTAATTTGCTCCTTCCATAAGGTCTATATGTTGTTAGTGGGTGTATGCAGTCAAAGTTGGCCGGATGGTAAAATTGAATGACTTAAGGCATTTCTTGTGGCCAAGGGTTATACTCAAACCTTTTGGCTTGATAACAGTGATACATTCCTTCCCGTGGCTAAAATTGCGTTTGTCTGCCTTTTCTATCCATGGTTGTTCGTCATTGGCCTTTTTATTAGTTGGACATCAAGAATATTTTTCTTCTTTTATTATCAAGTAATAATATTCATATTAATAGGGCATAAAAAGTGCTTGTATACAAGAAGTACACAAAGAAATAGAGAACCTCACAGCTGAACATGGTTTTCTACAAAAGCCACCCAATCCTCTATACCTATAGGAACTTCATGGGTGCATCAAAAAGAAATAAGAGCAAATAGACTATTTCTCAGATTAGCAGAACATTTCTCTACGCCCTCAAAAGCTCCCCTATTCCTCTCTCTCTCAATACAGTCACATGAGTGCCAAGGGAGCAACATCCCATTTTCTGCTTCTTCTCTTCGGTCTTCTAAGGGCCCAACTAACATTGAGTCTTTCACAGTGCTCGGCATCACCCACTCAACTCCAAACCATCTCAGAATTTCCCCCCACAAAGAAGAGGCTAACCGACAATGTAATAAAAGGTGGTTTACGTCTTCTCCAAATTATTTACACCTGAAACACCAATTGACACAAGTGATCTTTCTCTTCCTTAAATTCCCCAATGCCAAGATTACCCCCCTCACAGCTAACAAAGTAAGAAATAAATTTTAGGGATATCCTAGGGTTCCATATCAAACTGTGTGGAAAAGTCGATTCCTCCCTAGATAGGAGTTTCTCATAATAAGAATTCACTGAGTAAACACCACTTCTTCCGGTCCCCCGTCTTCATAAATTAACAGTATCCATAAAAACTTTTGTTGGTGAAGCAATCCTTTGAAATTCTCTAACCTCCAAGTCTTGTACATTCCTCCTAAACCTCAAATCCCAACAAACTTCTCCCCCTTGCATACTCCATAAGTGATGGACTGACATCTTCTTTTGACAAGAGATGTTATACATACTAGGAAATGTGATTCTCAAGAATGTTTAGCTCTGCTATGATTTTTAGGATGACAAAATATATGAAGCAACCACCTGATTTTGCAGTGGTCTTGTATGATGATTGAGCTGGTCTTTATATAGTCTGAAATGGTTCCTTGAGCATGGTTTGGTAAGTTCATCAGGGTTATTCATGAATTTGACACGACATTAAGTGAGGCTAACATTTTGTATTCTATCGACACACTGCTCCAAATTTGTGTATCTATTTGCTTGTTTATGTTGATAATATCACAGACAATGATCAGACTTGTATAGTTAAGTTGAAGCAACATCTCTTTCAGCACTTCCAAACAAAGCCTTTAGGCATAGTGGAGTTATTTCCTAGGCATTGAGATCGCTCAATCCAAATCAAAAAATTTCATCTCACAACGTAAGTATGCTCTAAACTTTCTTGAAGAGACAGGAATGACAGATTGTAGACCCACTACCATCCCCATGGACCGGAATGCATCAGGGGGGAGTCCCCCCTCCTGGTTGGTAAGTTAATTTACCTACAGTGACTCGACTTGATATTACTTTTTCGGTGATGTTGTAAGTCAGTTTATGAACTCCCAATGTGATAGGATTAGGATGCATTAGTAAGTATTATTAGATACATAAAACTATCCCCAGGGAAAGGATTAGTCTTTGAGGATCGAAGCCATGAGAAAACTATTGGATACACAGATGAAGATTAGACAGGATCACATTTTGATAGGCAGTCTACTTGTAGATATTGTATTCTCGTTGGAGGTAATCTGGTGTCTTGGTAACACAAGAAACAAAATGTTGTTGCACGTTCTAATGCAGAAGCAAAGAGTCAAATGATGGATATGGCAACTTGCGAACTAGTTTGGATAAAACAATGCTTAAAGAATTGAAGTTTGGACAAATTAACAAGACTGAACTTGTGCGTAATAATCAAGTTGCTCTTCATATTGCATCGATGCATGTTTGATGAGAAAACTAAGCATAGTGATCAATTGTCACTTTGTGAGAGTAAAGATACTCTCAGGAGACATTCTCACAAATTCGTGAAGTCAAATGATCGGTGTGCAAACACTTCACCAAATCTCTTACTGGTTCTCGAATTAATTACATTTGTAATAAGCTTGGTACATACAACTTATATCACCATCTTGAAGGGGGAGTGTTAAGGATATTGTGTATATAGTTAGAATCAATCACATAGATATTGAGAATTCAAATTATGTGGCCTTGATTATAGATGCATGTTCTATTTCTCACAGTGTCCAGTAAAGTAGCAGGTAGTAAGATCATATTTTATGAAATGAACATCCTCTCTTAGGTCAGGCAGAGAAGATGATCAGTTGGACAAAGACCAATCCAATCTGCAAGTTCAAGCTTCAAAATAGATAGAACCAGCTAACCAAAAGTACAGCCAGTTTTTTTAGTTGTAAATAATGCAATTCAAAGCGCCACGTAGATGAATTAATATTAGTTGGATTCAAACCCTGACTATTAAAGTGCTTCTCATTGTTTCATGTAAGAGAGGCCTAAGTGTCTCTTACTCTTAACAGAAAGGTATGAATAATTATGCATATATATATTTGTGTGTAACATGAATGTGTATGCTTCAATAAATAGAAACAGAAAATGAAAGTAATCTCACCATAGGTGTAGCTAGTTGCACGCCTTCCCTTCAATTAATTTGTATATAATTACCAAGAAATGAAAAGAAATAACAGATCATGAAACCTTAATCATACCTCATAAGCACAAATGATGCCTAAATTTTCAAGGCAACACAATATCTTTGCATAACAATTGGACAATCTCTTCCGAAGCTTCTTATACATATCATCTGTATCTTTGTACTGACTTGGCAGTGACAGTTTCAATTCAGCTAATGCAGCATCAAACTGTTCATGAAAATGTGGTGAATTAAGTACAAGGGCTTGAGTTTAGAGAAACATTCTATCACGTCACATTCCAAAGAAGCATATTATTCATATGGGGAACTGTGTCAACAAGTACTACATAATGCAGAAAAGCACTCAAGATTACTAAGTAAGCAATCTTTACCAATATCTAAGTACATAAACAAGGTCATCACTACATCACTCCGGTAAACGAGAAGAGAAAAAGTAAGACAGAAGTTTGAAGTTTATGGACCTGAGCTTAACATTCCTGGAGTTCAAAAAAACAAGATGTCATTTAAGTTTTGAAAACACCCCCATCCAAACCTACTGAAAGCATAGAAAGAACTGTGCAAGGAACACATGAAAACTTCAAGATATTGAGGACCCTTATCATTCAGTAAACTTCAAGCACCCAAAACCATCTAGTAGGTCTGCAATAAGACCCCATCAAGAGAAGTTAAGATAAAACCTACAGACAACTTCCCAAAAATTAAACCCAACTCGCAAAACTTTATGTTTTTTTTCGTTGTCTTTCTTTTTACCGTAACATGTCAAGTAAAATGTCCACAATGCTCCCTGCTTTTTTGTTATTGTTGAGTCCCACGTCAGAAGGATGAGGATAATTTGGTCTCTTTATATGATCTTTGGCAATCCTCACCCCTTGAGCTAGATTTTGAGTTGAGTTAGGCCCAAGATTCATAAAATGATAACAGAGCGTTTTTGGGGAACATCAGGGAAGAAAATTTAGTCAAGACAGTCGTTGTGCGTCAAATTTTGGCAACTTTCTTGGGTTGTTTTGTGTCAACTCCATGTTGTCAGTATTGGACCTAAACCAACACCACCACGGGGTCCCTCACTCTCCTGCAACAATAACCCACAAAACCCCGCAGACAGAAACCCTTGCACGCGCTCCCACACGCCATCAGAAGCAATCTTCTCCGGCGAGATCTACATCATGCGGCGGACGCGTGAGCCAGTTACCGGCCACCTTTTCGATCAATCCTTTTTCCTATCAGGGTCGTCGGGAGATTCCAAGCTCACCCATACAATTTTCTTCAAGTTCCGATAACTTTCAATTTTTCGGTAGGTTTTCTGGCAATTTTTTCAGCGAGTTCCAACAGGTTTTCCAGCTCTGTTCCAGCTTGTGAGTCCTTCCTTTGAGACAGAAGCTGGGTGTTCCCTTTTTTGGTCAAATTTTCTTGAAGTTCTGAGTCGGGCTTCATGTTGCATTGATCTTGTGTTTTATAAGAGGACCAAGCACGTCGAAATTGAGTATCATTTTACCAAAGAAAAATTACTGTCATGATACACTATCACTAAGTTTGCCTAGTCAAACGACAAACTTGCAAAATATTCACCAAGTTCCTTGTTGGTCATGAACTAATTATATATATAACGGGTTAGGTACATACGATCTATATGCACCAACTTGAGAAGAGCAGTTAGCTATTAAGAATGTACATATATAATAACGTGTGAAGTCTCCTATTGGATGTATATATTGTAAAATGTGCATAAATGCTTTTAGGTGTAAGAGAATTGTCTTTACACATTCTCTCAATTTTTCTTTCCCATTTCTAAACGTTCACTTCTGCCTCAAAATAATACTTTGTTCATAGTGAACAATGAAAAGAGGTTGCCCTTGAATTCAAAATCTAACAAATTGGGGATATGAAAGAAAAAAATAAGCATTGAGAGCAAAATGGAGATAGAGTAAAATGTAAGGGCCATATCAGTTATTTAACAATAATATCCTACACTGTCCTATTTGATATGATATCTGCATATGGGCTTTTACCTTTGACCATGAAAACTCCAACTTTGCCTTTAATTCTGTATTTGAAAACACTATTGGATCATAGAATTTACAAGTCTCCTTAGCAGAGGGAACAAATTCATCCAGCTCCACCCTGTTATTGAGTGTATATACCTATACAAGAAGAAAAACAATATACTGATACATTAGGAACCATTACTCTAATTAGGGTTAAGAGACCAGTTACCCACCTGCAATAAAGTGACAGGGTTCGCCAGAAGATTACCTGGGAATCAAGAAGACTTTCAAGTTCTGATATTTGCTCCTCGCAATCTGTTGAAGATGAAACACCTGATCGAGCGGGTATACTTAGTAAATCCACAAAAGATCTAAACCCATATATATCACATTAGAATAAACTAAGACAACTGAAATCAAAAGTATTAGCATATATCCATATCAAAAATTTGGAAGGATGACTAACCAAAGCTTAGGCATCTAAGTTGCTCGGACTCTTCACTTTCGGTGCCGCACCCGTGTCGACACGACATGGGTGTGGGTGTGGCTGTGGGTGTGGGTGTGGGTGTTGGTGTGGCTGTGGCTGTGGCTGTGGCTGTGGCTGTGGCTGTGGGATTCGTACCCGAGTTGTTCAACCAGTTTTGGATACTTTGACCAAATTAGGGAGAAATTTTGGACAGATTTAATGATTTCTATAATCAAAACTTTTCTTTTATATATTAATTGAAGTTGATGAAAATGGAAAACCTTGTATTTTCTATTGTCACTCCCTTTCCTTTTATCTCCTTCCAAGATTCTCCTCTTGATCATTATTTTCTCCTCGAGTTCTCTACATAATATCTCATAATTTAGGTTTTATAACTCTATGTTTAGCCAAATCCCCGCACCCGTATCTAGACATGGATCCGTATCCCCGAATCTTAAAATTTAGGTCATAGAGGATCCGACCACTAGATCCGCACCCATATCGGACACCCACACTGAGTTCAAGCAACTTAGTTAGGCATAGCAACGGAAAAGAAAGTGAGTAATTTTGAGAAAGAAAAAGTCAATACAAAAGCTCTAAAATGTGTATAAGAAACTCTTAAACCAGTTAAATGACAATGGGTCCCGGATAGTCTTTTTAAAATCATTGTATCTCTTTTTTTTAAGAAAGGTAACACTACATAAATCTTCACAGAAGCCATATTTACAAGTTCAAAACAAGCTTAGTATACATCCTTATTCTTCTAACAACAACAACAACATACCCCGTGTAATCCCACAAGTAAGGTCTGAGGAGGGTAGAGTGTACACAAACTTTATCCCTACCTCGTACAGATAGAGAAGCTTTTCTTATAGACCCTCAGCTTAAAATTAAGCATTTCCAAGCCGTTTGAAAGAGGGAATACAAAAATGACAGCAGTAAACACAACGAAATAATGTGAAATGAGAGCAGTACACAACATACACCGAGGAAAGACCAGTAATGACAACAAAATAATGTGATAACCGAAGCACAAAAAACACAGGTGATAAACGAAATCAAAAAACAAGAAGCTATGAGAATAGTGCTAATACCACTGGTAAGAAAGAAGGTCCAAGTACGACCATCAATCCTATCCCGCAGGAAAGCGAGAGCATGCTCAAGTACCAACTAACCTTCTACCCTACTTTGCGCCTCTAGACCCTCCTATTTAAGGTCATGTCCTCAGTAAGCTTAAGATGCGTCATATCTAGTCTAATCACCTCCTTCAATACTACTTCGGCTTGCCTCTATCTATCTTGATGCTCATCACTGCCAACCTCTCTCACCAACGAGTTATCTATACATCTTCTTTTCACATGCCCAAACCATCTCAGTCTCGCTTCCCTCATCTTATCCACCGTGAAAACCACTCCCAACATCTCCATAATATCTCCATTCCTAATTTTATCTCTCCTAGTATGCACACACATCCACCTCAACATTCTCATCTCCGCAACATTTATCTTCTGAACATGTGAATTCTTGACTGGCCAACACTCTGTCTCAGACAATATAGCTTATCTAACCACCACTATATAGAATTTACCTTTAAGTTTTGGCGGTACCTTCTTATCATACAAGACTCTAGAGGTGAGCCTCCATTTCGCCCATCTTGCACCAATACGACATGTAAAGTCATCGTTGATCTCCTCATTACCTTGAACTAAAGACCACAGATACTTGAAATAGCCTCTCTTAGGGATGACCTGAGCAAAGTACAGATAGCAACCCTCGACCCCCCAAGGTATGGCCTACCGGCCCGCAGATGTAGGAAGGCGGCCTGCCTTTCTTGAGCGATCGCCTTCGCTCGTTGGCAAAATGCCTTGATGCGTGCGTTTAGTTGTTGGGGTGACACTCGGACTGCTCTTCAATCTTCCCGAATCACCAAGCGTGAGTCCTTCTGCTCGAGCGCATTTTCTTACCTTTCTTTTTGAGACAAGTAACAATTATATTCAATGAAAACTTAGCCACCCCAGAAAAAAGTGCTAAGTTGGAAACCTTACAAGCATCAAAAAGGTGCTTAAACCTCTGCCCAAAACCCTATACAATTTATATTGCCAACTTTAAATACAAACTCTCTTACTTCCCCCCACATATTCTGTTTACACCAAAAAAAGAACAAGCTAAGACAATTCATCCTAATTTTCTCGATAGAACTGCTAGTGCCTTAAAAATGTCTACCATTCCTTTTCTTCCACACTGTCCACCAAATGCAAGCAGGAATGATCTTCCACCAGTCCTCCTCCCCACCTCTATTCCCAATACTCCACCAATTGTTCAGCATTTCCAAAGTAGAACTAGGTATTACCAAGTTATTCCCAAAATACAAAGGCACATGTGCCACAGATTTATAGTTGTCCTATAGTGTAGGAATAAGTGTTCATTGTTTTCACTCTTATGTTCATACAAAAGACATCTTGAACAAAGCTGAAGACCTCTTCTTTGTAGCTTATCTTGAGTTAGGCAAGCTTTCCTAATCACCAACCAGACAAAGAATGACACCTTCATAGGGAAATTCACTTTCCAGACTTGTTTCCAAGGCCAATTCTCCTTTCCAGGACCTCTTTGATTCAACTGCCAGTACATTGATTTTACTAAGAAGGCCTCTTTACTGTTAAGTTCCCACTTGAGCCTGTCAGTAGAATATGTGCACCACCAAAAGTTCCCAATATCTGAAGCATTGTGACGAAACTCTCTACTTCCCCTTCATTGAGAGCTCTTCTAAGATTAGATTCCACCCTTGGTGACTCCACATTTGGTTGATCATGTCATGTTGTTGGAGGCTTAAAGAATAAAGAATTGGAAACATAGAATTGGTTGATCATGTCATGTTGTTGGAGACGCATTTTCTTGCCTTTCTGCGGAAGCAATTCCCAAGCAAGCCAATAAGATCAAATTGCTCTTGTTGAACCAGCTACTTATCACCAAGTCCTTTGTTTAGTCAAATCATTGGTGAGAGAATTTTAGCATTCATTTGATTGATAGATGCAAAGAATTCACCTAACTAGAACTATGCGAGTGAACACAAAAAAGCAAACCAAACTAGCATCAAACCTCACTTCCACGCTGACCTCATGTTTAGCATCACTAAACTTAACACTCTTAAGTATTTAGTCATAATTTTACTCATCCTAAACCCTTTAGACTCGTCTCTAAATCTCCACCCTATTGTTAACCCTGATGCGAGTCTCGACAATCAATACTATATCATCTTCAAATAACATACACCATGGAACCTTACCTTAGATATGTCGCGTCAGTTCATCTATAACCACTAGCCAATCCAAAAAGAAACGAACTAAGAACTGATCCTTGGTGCAACCCCATTAGAACGGCAAGTGCTCCGAGTCTCTAGCCTCGAAGCATCTCCAAAAAACCTCCCTTGTGACTTGGTCATAAGCCTTCTCTAGGTCAATGAACACCATACGTAAAACACTCTTCCACTCCCCATACTACTCCAACAGTCTCCTCACAAGGCGGATAGATTCTATGGTAGATCTCCCCGGCATGAATCTGACATGGTTCCCGAAAATAGACACTTCCCTTCTCAATCTCATCTCCAACATCCTCTCCTACACTTTCACAATGAGGTTCACCAGCTTGATACCCCTATAGTTGTTGCAATTTTGAATATCATCTTTGTTCGCGTACAATGAAATCATCACTCTACCTCCATTTTTCGAGCATCTTTGTTGTCCTAAAAATGACATTTAACAACCCCAATAAGCCACTCTAAGCCTGCACTGCCTATGCTCTTCCAAAACTCCATCGGACCTTGTGACTCATCCCCTGCTCATCCTACGAATAGCACCTTTAAGCTCGCCAACCTTTATACACTTGTAATACCCAAAATCTAATCGTCTCACAAAGTGCTCTAACTCTCCCAGCATAATGCCTTTGTCCTTTTCTTCATTCAATAGTTTATCCCCGCGAGAGTTGATGATGAGGACTATTTTCGGTATCAGATTGCAAAACACCAATTATCATCCTCATCTACAACTTGCACAGCCTAACCTAGTGTAACTTGTTTGCCTGTCACACAGTCTTCTTCCTTTGGTAGTTGGTTTCTTGATTCTGGTGCTTCTAATCAAATTTTTAGTAACTAAAATCTTTTTCATGCTATTAAACCTTCTACAGTGTCTTCTACTGACACCCTAACTAATGAATCCAAAACAATAGTAAAAGTGATAAATGGAGCCCACCGTATCATTAATTGTCTTTAACCTCAGTTCTTTTGTGCTAGAATGTCCACATAATCTTATAACCATATGAAGTTGACCGTAAACCTTAATTATGTTGTTACTTTTTTGAATTACTCTATTATAGTGTAGGACGAGGAATGCCAAATAGATGATTAGAATAAGGCATAAGTCACGCAGCTTGTACCAATTATCCAATCAGAACACACCTATCACTTTTAGTTATGCTACCTCTCCTGATATTCTTCATAGTTGTTGAGGACATCCAATGGTCTTTCTCGTTAGTCTTCTTTAGAGTATAAATCATGTCAGCTTGGGAAACACTCACAACTCTTTTCTGAAATAAATTAACAATAGGGTTGTATCTGCATTATTGTCCATTCAGATATATGGGATCCAAGTCGTGTCAGTCTACTTCAGATTTTCAGTATTGTCGCTTTTGATGACGAATATTCTTAGCGCACTGGGTGCGCGCAAACTGGCCCAGACACCACGGTTATCAAAAAAATAAAATAGAACTGAGTTGTTTTCTATCTTTTAAGTCTTTTGTGTTGAAATTTGTAACCAGCCTAGTGTTTCTATAACGAAACTAACCAGTGACAATGCACAAGAATATTTTTCTTCACCTATCTCTTCCCTTATGCCTCCACAAGATATTTTACGTATATCATCTTGTGCATATACTCCTCATCAACATGGAATTGCTGAACATAAAATAGGCATGTGATCGAGACTTCTCGAACATTAATGATTAACGCTCATGTTGAGCTTCGCCTTTGGCTGATGTCATTCTCACAGTTTGTTAGCTAGTCAATCACATGTCTTCTTCTATTAACGCAAGAGTCCTTACTCTATATTTTATCAGGATCAACCTTGGTTTCCTCTATCTCCATGAGTGTTTGGGTATACTTAATATGTCCAAGATCTTGAACCAAAAATGACAAACTTCAACAAAGTCTATCAAATATATCTTTTTGGGTACTCTCGTCCCAAAAGGATAACAACTGTTATGATCCTACTACACATAAGTACTTTGTCTTAGCAGGTGCAGCCTTTTTCAAGATGTATCGTACTTCTCACCAAATTCACTAATTCAAAATGACATCCCCACGAGTCTTGATGTCTGATGTCACTATTCTCTATTCATTCTTATAATATTTACTGGGAAAAGTTAAATGATTGCAAAATTATACTTGTGCACTTGTTACAAATGGAATATCATGTAGGAATTAGCATGTAACATTACCTACTTCACAAAATATTTTACTACTAGTTAAACTATGGTATGACATAAGATATTTTACATCGTGTCTATTATATATGACATACAGGTTTATCATTTATCTTTACATGTTTATATTAGTTTATCCAAAAAAACACATACATTTTTACAGGTATCATGCAGACAAATCATAAACTTTGATAAATGTAATCAAGGATAAGTAGATTAGACAAACAACAATAATTATATATCTATGAAGCAAATATATCACATCAATCATGTAAGTAAATAAGACCTTTTATACACACTCATCACAGGCTTTGGACGAAACGTTAGGAATCCAATCCTTTGAAGAGGAATACATCCTGAAGAACCTCACAAAGTTTGATAGAAAATGTGGCTCAAGCAAGCTCAGAGAATAAATAAGTGGAAGTCAAAGACTCCGGTATATATACCAAGTGATTCAAGGGTTTCTTTTATTAGCCTAAATAATAAGAATTTTTTTAATTTAATATAAACGTAACAAACAGAAGCAACCACCAACAAGATCTTCGGTCAGCTCCTCAATAAAATTGAGAACTGACTACATCCCACTACAAGGTGATGCAAGTATGCACACGTGCAGACATGTGTATAATTTCAGTAGGCAATTTTTCTTTTAATTTTTCATGGAAGAAAAAACAAAAATAAGAGAATAAATATAGTACATTAGTAAAACGAAGAATTTATCAACAGATGGCAGAGGAAAGGCAACGAATTCTTCTATAATGAATGTGAGAAATATTGGAGAAGAATATTATTGAATTGTATCTCTACATTATTACATTGAGACCCTATTTATAGACACTACATTAGACTCCTTTTCCAACTAAGACACAACATTACAATCTTTTTCCAGGTAGGATTCTATATATTATTCTTGATCCTAGGCCTATTCTAACAATAAAAGACACAGTAAAAACGCAAAAACTAATGGGAAAGTGAAGAACGAATAGATGGCAAAGTAGCAAGAGCTATGGCATGTAAGAAGTGGTTAAGAACAGCAAAACTCTTCCACTCTACTGCACTTGGACAAAAAAAAATAGGGATCTCAAGCATCTAATTTCACTTCTGCAACATTTACATTGATACACATAAGAAAAATTGTATCAAACTAGAAAATGGTGAGCAAAGGAAGAACAAAGATCTCTTCTATATCTTTTCAGATAACTCCAGTCACCAGAAACATAAATATTTGTCACTAGAGCCATCATGTGACACATTGATAATTAAAGAAAACACTGAATTCCACAAGTCTAGATCACAGGAAAGAAGAAATGATTGGGGGGACGGGGGTTACTGTACCCTTTTCGTCATAAGCATTATAGAATTTATTTTGCCTTGAAATACCTTTATCCATGTTTTAGTTATTTATTTATTGATGTGTGAGTGATTTGGGAAAAGAGAAGTAGGCAGAGCACGAGGAAGGCCAAAAGTTACCTTTTCTAATCACAGGGGAAGCAGTCATCCCAAAAATCTTCGATCTTTTTCTGGAGAGATGATAGAATTCCTTTGTTGATTATTGAGAGTGCACGGGAGCATGTCCAACAGGATAACGATAAGATGAGAAAAGTTTGAGAAGGGAAATAAGGAAAAGTCACATGAAAGAAGTGAGGCTTACCTTCATAATCCTAGCATAGGGATGGTTACCACTGGCACGATGGCACTCGTCTAGTATCAGAAAGCACACTGTATCAAATTTTATGTAACCCTTTCTCAGTGCATCCAAGAAAATTTGGGGTGTCATAACCAAAACCTATAGTAAATGCATACCAATTAATATTTAAAACCCATCCATAAATTACTTTAAAAAGCATGGGTAGCCTTGCTCAAGAAGAAGTCAACATAAAGAAAAAGATGGCAGAGGTTTCAAGTCAAAGTAGTATGACCGAGTCCAATGTTGGATCTGATAGAGTCTACAAATTTCTAGTTGGATGCAGACTTAGAAATAGGATCACTCTCACCCCAAATTTTATCTCTTCCAAGCACATAAAATGTTGTTTCATTCTAACCCAACCCACTTAAGAGACCAACAAAGTTGCTTTTATGGATAATAAGAGAAAGAATGTGTGCCAGACTCACAAATAATCTAAATGAGAGGAAACAGAAGACTTGTGTAATCTCATACAATCAGGCATGCACATTTTTGCAAACTAAGATTGACTACTAAACAAATATCTAATTTCTGGTAGCCAAGATCGATCACACAAACATTTTTTTCATGTGATCAGCAAAGAAATTGGTCAGACTAGTCTGAACTTCTATGCGGCTCAGACCTGATCAGTGAATTTGGCTTAAATAGACTTTCCATCAGACTAAGATGACAAGTAACATGCAGAGAACATTGAGTGTGGCACTAAATTAAAATATTAATCATAGATATCAGAATCTACAACCAGAAAGTGGCATGCTAGGCACAGAGTGTTCGAGTTAAATATGTTCTTGTGTAGACCAAGAAATTTAAGCACTACAATCATAAAATCATTTTTTTGTCATTCATCAACAAGTTACTGCAGTGCCCATAACCTCAATAAGGGAAATAAATAACTTTTACATATAAATATTTGAATCAAGAATATGAAGATTTATGCATAGTGTAACTTGACCTGTTTAAGGGATTTACTTCAATGATCAACGGAAGCTCTTTGATTCTTACACGTGACTATTTGTCAAATGATAATATCTTGACTACAGAACCACAGATGAGCTAGTCATCTTGAGATTGTAAAAGTTAACTTTGCTTGGCACATATCGATTATCATACAATTATTTCAGCACAAACAACTTTAGTACAGAAAACCAAGAAAAGGGGAACCACTTACATCATTATCATCAGTTTCTTTTTTCCAGGATTCTGCATTCCATTCATCAACTCCTTTGGCCCCATAGTATTCTTGAACAGCAAGGTGTGTATGATGTTGTATAACCTCATATTGCTGCAATAATGTTGTAAATAAACAAGGATTAGCATCATCAACAATTGAACACATTCCAAAGTACCAAACTGATACAGCTCAAACTCAAACTTTAAGTTGATGCAAATCATTTAGTGCTCAAAACCCCTCTAAAGGTTATAATTTTGGGAAAAGGCATGCTCATTAAGGAGTTTAATGAATACAGCACAGTGGAAGCTCTAAAAGTTTTGAGTTCTTGAATTGGAAACAAACAAATTGCTTGTTCCAAGCTTGCTGGCAAACTGGATATGGGTCAGACAAATTAGGGTTACCTACAGTAACATCCTGGCATTGTTCGGAATCAAGTACTTTTCCTTGGAAGACAAATTCGATTACTATTTTCTTTCTCTCCTTTCATATCTTTTAGAGACTTCTATTTGTGTGAGTCTATAGGAACTAGGAATACATCAATCCCACTGCTTCATGATTGGGCTTGTCACCTCAATAAAGTGGGTGAGAACCATGAGGCCTCAAGTTCAAATCACAATAGAGACAAAAACACTAGGTGATTTCTTCCCATCTGTCCTACCCTTGGTGGACAGAGTTATCAGGTACCTGGGTACCTGTTGCTGGTGGGAGGTGGCAGGTATCCCGTGAAACTAGTCGAGGTGCATGCAAGCTGGCCCAGACACCACGGTTATCAAATGTATATATTCCTTCTTTTACTCAAAGTATCATACATTCATACTCCAATATATGAACATGGTTTAATGAAGTCATTTCTCAGAAAAGAGATAAAGACAACGGAGGGGCAGGCACATTATCCACTGAGTTTTGCACTGTACGCCACTAGCCCTAAAGGATTTCTTGGTTATTGGATAAACAAAAGGAATAATAGCAGTAACACTAATAATTATGAGATAAAGACAGTAAAGGGTCGTGCTTATCTAGAGACATTTTAGCAAAGTAGACATCAAAGTGATTGCATTCCAGCCATTCCTTCCATGGTTAGCATGTTTTGTTTACAACATACCATTTCGATTCAACTAAGCTGACAGTTGTTCAATTTGGCCAACATGCAGATTGTTAATATTAAATTAAGGTCTTACACTATTAGCTGGTAAAATTGGAGAAAATTCTTTACTAATTGAACCTTTTTTATTAGTCATTAATAAAGCAATTGTTATGATATTTCACATACAGGTTCAAGAAAAAGGAAAGAAAGGAAAGAAAGAAAAAATTGTAAGGTTCAAGGCAAAACAGGTCAACATTTAAAAGAACTCCATTGAGAGACATGCTTGCTAAGAAAAATAAACACAATCATTATTTTTATTTTTATTTTTGGAAATCCACTCCTCAATTCTTGCCTGGACTCCTCAAGCTGAGGAGTGAAAATACATACGCAGTAACAAAAAGTTACCAAGCAGAATAATGACCCTTATGGAGTTGGACCTTGGAAGTACATTAACAAGCTAAGGGAGGAATTCTTCCAAGAGGTGTCCCTCAGGATCGGAAATGGTAACTCAGTTAAATTTTGGAAAGATAGATGGCTTAACAATCAATCTCTCAATGTCTCCCACCCTGTTATTTACTTGATAGCCTCTGATACAGACTCTTCAGTGGCTCAAAACAGAGAAGGTGGAATATGGGCACCTCGCTTTAGAAGGAATTTTCAGGACTGGGAGCTTACTGAGCTCTTTGATTTTTTCAGAACTCTAGAAGGAGCCTCAATGACCTCTCACTTGCCTGATCGCTTAAAATGGGGCAACTCTGAAAAAGGAATATATACAGTGAAGGAAGGATACCACAAGTTGTGCTCTTCAAATGACATGATAGACCAGAGGCCATGGAAACTGATTTGAAGACTAAATAACCCCCTGAAATCAAGTGTTTCACCTGGACTACCCTCAGGAATGCTATCCTAACCTTGGACAATCTAAATAGGAGGAAACTTCAGCTCGTAAACAGATGCTTCAAGTCCCTCAATAGCCTGGAATCGGTGAATCATCTGTTTCTGCACAGTCCAGTGGCAGCAGCTCTTTGGAATATGTTCATTTCAATTGCTAGTATCAACTGGATTCTCCCACAGAGTGTCAAAGAAGTAGTTGGAAGTTAGAGTCTTAGAGAAGTTGATAGCCCCATCAAGAAGACCTGGCAGATGATTCCATCATGCATTTTTTGGTGTATTTGGAAGGAAAGGAATCTCAGATGTTTTGATGGTGTCTCTACTCCAATTAGCAGTTTGAAATCCTTTTGCCTTTAACCTTTTCCATTGGATCAATTTATCCCCTGTATTATATACTACCCCTCTTAGATTTCATTAGCTCCCTCAATATGGCTTAGCGACCATTCTTTTGCTTGTGGCTAACTCCTTGATTAGATTGGTGTTTTTGTTCTCATGAGTTAATCATGTTTTTGTGTATGTAATTTGCATCTCCTTGATGCCTTTCTAATACAACATCTTACATCATCAAAATAAAAAAACAACTTTTTGATGATTCTAGGCAGAAATCAAAGTAACTGCTATTAGATAATAGAAGTAAAAAAGAAAAAAAAATTATCCAACAACAACAGAGACTGTCTGAAATACAAATGCACATTAACTGTGCAGTTTAAGTGAAAGGGATGCTTGAAAAAACACCCATGAGATTTAGCATTGCTTGAGGAAAAGAAAAAGATTTGAGTATTGCTTGACAAGAGAAAGAACTGAACTTTACCTAATCCAGTTTTCATCCGAACCCCCTTCAGCAGAAAACTATACTAATTATACATGGTTAAAATTACTTTTTAGGTATATACACTAGATGTTGAACCCTCGTCGGGAGCTTCATGTGTTTATGTGTTTACTCCCTTTGACTAGATTTATTTTTAGGTACTAATTTATTTATGTTTTTTCCAAACCATCAAAATTAAGGAAGTATGTCATATACAGGAAAACAGTAAATTGATCAAGCTTAATTGGACTTCTTTTCTTTTCCTTTTTGAGAAAAAAAGGGGGAAAAGGGCACTCAGTACATATACCAATTCTCCATAATCAAGAGTTTCTGAACCACATTCTCTTATTCATCAACCAAAATTCTTTTAGAAAAAAGATACATACCTGATGAACAAGATGAACAGTTGGTGCCAAGAACACAATCAACTTCTTCTCATCATCATTCCTCAACGTTTTCCCAATTTCTCTAATCATCATTACTGCTATATTAGTCTTCCCAGCCCCTGTATCCAGTACAGCAATGGTGTTCCTCCTCATAGCCACTTTAAACACCTTCAACTGGTACCTGAAAAAAAAAAAACCCAACATGCAATTTCAACTACATGTTTTAGCACAAAACAAAAAATTAAGAACCAAATAGTTTTGCTTACTCTCTGGGTATAAACTCCTCTATCTTCTTCTTCTTCTTCTCTATATCCATCTGTTCAGCTTCACTACTAAAAGCTTCAAAGTTTCTCTTCAAAGGGTTTTCTTGCTTCTCCTCCTCCATTTTGTCTTTCTTCTCAAAGAGAATCCTGAAAGTCTCAACAGCAATGCCGAGGGCGTGAAGAGCAAAAATATGTACTGAGAGATTCTCTACATAACATTATATATATTTGTTAATTGTTTTATTCGTCCCAATAAATGAATTTTTTGAGTTTGCGTAAATATGCCCCAATTAATTTATTCCTTAATTTATCATATACTCTATTTTGGTAGTAAAAGTAATAATTTATAGTCTATTTATATCAATAATTTATCATATACTTTATTTTTGGTAGTAATAATCTATATTCTATTTATGTCAGTCTAATTAAATTACAAAATGTGATTAATTTGAACAATGATACTCTATCAAAAAAACTCTTTTCTTTTTGGTTCCATGTCATATGATTAAATTCTATTATACAAGAATTATTGAGGAAAATAAATTATTTTTGTTTCTTTCAAAATTCTTTCATTTTATCATTTATTATACTTTTAGACCATTTATACTCTTATTATTAATAAGTGTATTTGATTATTTGTAAATTATTGTCATTAATGAAACTCCATTATAAAATATAGCAAGGAAATATTCTCTTGACTTTAAAGCAGATATACTCCTCATTAAAGAAATAATGCTTATATATATATTCTCAATATTTAATAAATGATGCATGTATATCTTCATCGTCTAACAAATAACGTGTATTTACCCTTTTAATTAATAGACTGAATCAAAGCAATCCTAAAATTATTTATTTTTAATTTCAAATCAAATGTTATGTATCTTTAAAAAAATTCCTTACCTATTTTTTTTACTCATCCAAACTCTACCCAATTAAAAAAAATCATCTTTCATTCGGATCCGACTCAAAATTATTTTATAATTGAGTAGAAGAGGGTTGGGGATTTTTTTTTCATTTGGTTCGAGTCTAGACGGATTAAATTTGGGTCTTGTAATTTCTGTTAAGTTATGTGGTATTTTTCTAATTAAAAAATCAATTTTAAATTTTTATTTTATTAATTCAATTATAAGTATATTAACAAAAAGATAAATGTGCCTCAGTTGTTAAACAGTTGGATATATATATATATATATATATGTGGTACTTTTTTAATAAAGGAATGTCTGGTTAAAATTGCAAAATTGAGTTAAACGGTATATTTGTCCATTTTCTTTAAAACATTTTTAAGTAGTATTATAAATTTGTATAATATATAAAACAATTGTTAATTATACTAGAACATTGAGATTAAACATTTGAAAAGTTGTACATTTTGCATTAATAAAAGAGTGAAAAAATTGGGTAACATACACGTGCTTATGCCTCAAGACACTTGGGCTTTGGGAATAATGTGATTGTGATAAATAGTATGTTTGGATTGACTTAAAAGTTGATTAAACATATTTTTAATTTTTAAAGTATTTAATAAAATTAAAAATCAAAAAGTATCGTTACATTTTATTTTTTTGACTTAAAAAATATTTTAAATTTAAATTTTTATTTGTTTCTACTTTTTTTCACTCAATCCAAACAGGTTCTAAAACAACTCCACTCTACAGTGAAGAGAGTGGGAAGCACAGCTCAATATATGACTGCCACGTAAATGTGAGACTATTTCCCTTCTCTCTTTTTTTCATCTTTTTTTTTGCTAATATCTAGTGAGACTGTTTTTAAAGTACAGTACTTGATGAGAACAAAACTAGTTGATAGATTTTCGTGTATGATTTTAAAATTGTATCATTGTTAAGAGTGATTCGGTACGTATCAATTTATAATTACTTTATTTTATGTAATTAAATTTAGATTTTTGAATTCGTCCTATTTTTTTTTATTTTGTTTTGGTATTGGTATGATTCGGTTAATTTTATGGATAAACACACCTTTATTTTTTATCATTTCCATTATTCCCTGCCATTTTAAAATATCTCCAAAATTCCTCTTTTTCCTCCCAAACCCCACTGTTCCGGATACATTAAGTTTCAACACTCAAAACACACGTTTCTTTTCCTAAATTCACTCTCTTAATCTCTCCCTATTTCACTCCCTCAATCTTTTCCTATTTTCACTCCCTCAATCTTTTCCTATTTTCACTCCCTCAATCTTTACTTCCTTCATTTTTTAATTTTCAGATTTGTTCTCTCTCCGGTCATTAAGATCGCTCCATAACTTTTTCCAAGAACCCAAGTAAGTTTTCGCTCCACAATTTTTTTCAAAGAACTACCGGATCTCCTCCCTTTCCACCTTCACAAAATGTACAAGGGTAAGGTGAAAGAAAAAATATAATCACATTGCTCCTTGCAACAAAATCGTTTCCAGGGGATCCTCTTTTGCTGGTGAAATCCCTTTCCATTGTTGACAGTGAAAAAAAGATATGGAAGTTGATATAGACCAAAGATAAAAGTGTATGGGGATTTCTTCGTCATTTTTTTTTGCTTTCAGCAGATCAAATTGTTGATTTTTTTTCTCGATTTTTTGTTGTTCATCCTTTATAATACATATGGGTTCGGATTTTAATGTATCTAGTTGATTTTGTTTCTTAAACTAATGTATAATGCCTTCGTTGATTTTCAATGTATCTCGTTTATTTTTATTCTTAAATTAGCCTTTGTTAGTGCCATCACTGATTTGATACATCATTGTTACAATAGCTTTTGTTTTATGCAATGTATCATATTCATATTTAAGGTGTTGATACATAACCCTAATGTTGTTGAATATTCGATTAGTTTTATCATATTCAATATAAATGTTGTTGATACATAAACGCTGCCTAATGTATCATTTACATGTATCAAGTTCTTTAATGTATCATCAATCTTATTCAAATTTAAAAGCTTATATAGCCAGTAACAAATTTCAGTTGTGTGTTATGTATCTGCACTCTTTAATATTTGTTCGGTCTTACCCAACTTAGAATGTGATGTATATGTACATTTACCCAATAATAATCTTGATACATAAATCATAACGTTTCGATAACTGCAGCACTATGTATCAGATCCAACAATAGGTATATGATACATATCCATTCTTTGGCAAGCTAGAACTACATGTATATGATACTTAATAACTACCACACAGTAATGTATCGATCTAAAATCAAACATTTTACGGGCAATCTTTACTTCTCTAATGTATCTGATAGGATTACAATACTTAGCAATTTACTAAATATTTTAGGAATAGTAATGTATCATGAGTAATATATCCTTCTTGTCCACAAGGTATCTCGTCTAGTTGAAATCTACCACAATTACATATTTTTCGCTTAAGGCAAACAATGTATGTTCTTCTAGCATCAAACTAACACATAGCGACACAATTTTGTAACAATCTAACATGTACCAGATACATTACAATAACCAATGATACAACCATTCAACAAAAACCAAGATGGATATATATTAATGTATCATCCACAATTGTTTCTTGATCAAAACAAGTAATTTACATATCTTGATTGTTACACTATTTATATGTACAATATACACAATAATAGTCTGATACATTTATACGAATTTGTGATACACACACTCCATATTCAAAACGTATTTGACCAATCTCAATTGTTAATCCATTTATTACATGTATCATATACAATATATTATGATGATACATTTTTATACAAATCGCATCCAGATACGAAATAATGACCACATCATAATCTATAGATTCAAAATTACAATACACGCGTGTCGTTTACCACTAATGTATCATGACTTACATATTCACATCAAAACGACAAACAAAACGTCTTCTTCAACCTTTAGCAACAAAGTCTTAACTTGTCCCCTCAATAAATCCTCTTCAAATCCAGGAGTAGCCAAACATTTAGCTTGACCGGTAATTCTTTTTTGGACATTTCTGAAGATGGGGTCTCTAAATTCCCATAGAAAGACCAACAATAGGGGGAATCATTCGTTATATCAATCGATGTTGATTGTTTCCCAGTTCTTTTCATGATTTCGTCAATATTTTCTTCTCAGATTCATTAATTTTCTCTGAACAAGAAATGAAATAACTTTTCAAAAATGAAATAATGTATCATACAAGATTAGAAATAGAGATAAAAAAAAACTCACATACCTTTTTCTATCAGATCGTTTTACCAAAGTTATGTGTCTTTCCACCAATCTTCTCAGTTGTATCAATACATAGAGGATATATTGCAAATTCAGACTCGTTTTTTTCACTACCAAATACAGTTTTACGCCCATGTCGTTCTTAATTTTCAATGCAGTTTGAGATTCATAAATGAAATCGATTGTCCAACAACAATTCCATCAATTTTGTAACCTTCATAACTCATCCCGCTTACCCAAATTCCTGATTCTCTCAACAAAATCGATATATATATTCATATTGTATCAGCCAATATTGTCGAGTAATTTGAATTCTTCACGATTTGGGTTGCAATGACGGCTTGATGGAGATGATGAAAATTTGAATTTTGAAAGATATGAATCTGTTACAGATTGGGATGGATTGATAACAATTACTTATGCTTGAATCGTGGAATTTAGAATCAATTTTAGGTTAATTTTCCTAATAAAGCGCAATAGCCAACTATTTTCCTTAAAAGGTGCAACTGCCAGCTTTTGCCATGTATTACATATAATGTATCCGGATGAAACTTATGTATCCGGATGACTTCTATTTTAAGGAATTTTTGTAAAATAATAAAAAGTAGGGATAGGATGTAATTTAGATTTTACACTATGAGATTTATGTAAGTTATACATTTCTATATCTTATATTATGTTAAAAGTATGAACATATTTAGAAATATTGATTGAACTTTTTGTCTTTCATTAAAAGGCTTTAAAATAGACAAAATTGATATTTTACAATTTTCCTCAAATTATTATTTAATTATCTTTAAAATATTTAAAATTAATGAATCCTAAAATAGATGGTAAGAAAAATGTATAGTTTAAGAATTAAAGAGTCCTGAAATATATTATTAGAAGAAAATATATTTTTAGAATTAAGTAGTACTAAAATATGTGATAAAAGGTATTATGAGAATTAATAATTAAGGAATCTTAAGATATATGGTATGAGGATTTACTATTTTAAAAGGTGATGGATCAAAGGAAAACAAGTTGTATATATGACATTTTACATTGATTATGTTTTCGCCACCCTCCAACGCATCTTGCCTTTACCTTCACCCTAATACTTGACACTCTTACCCCCATCTCTCATTATATTTGTTTAAATTATACGCGGCTGAAAAAACTATTAGGACAGATCCATTCATGAGGAGTGATGATTAACTCATTAATTTGTCTTCCTAAATTCCACTTATAATGTATATATACTCCAGAATGAGCAGAGTAAAAGAAGATGTTTTTTTCCACATTAACATGACATTTAGAAATAGTTTTTTTCATGTCTTAAACTCAATTTTGGCGCAACAAGCATCTGATACTGAGGAATCACACAAAAAGCATCATATATAAAGATAACAAATATCAACGTGCCCATTCTCATTCAGTGATTCATAATTAATGCATAATTATGATAAAGACATTTTAATATTTACTCTGTTAAAAAATAATTATCATAATTTATTTTTTAAGAATCAAATTATATAAATTTTAATTAACATATTAAAATATATTTTATCATCATAGTAATATAACATGAATTATAAATTATAGTACTTTTTGTATGGTTTATAAATATCTAAATTTATTTTCAAAATATTAGATTTTCCTTTCCTTTCCCCTTGGTTGTAGTGCGACCTCCGCCTTGTCCAAATTGGGTGCAATGGAGGTTGCGTCGCACCCATCATTGCATTTGACATTTGGAGTATTTTTCTATCTTATCTATTTTTTATTGTGACATGACCTCTAACGTGTCTAACTAGGGCGTGATGGAAAACACGTCGCCTTCTTTATCACGTTTTATTTTTAGACTTAAAATTTATAGTTTTGGTAGAAGTTACTTAACTTCTTGTACTAAGCTTGAATTGATAAATGGTTTGATGCGTCAAAATCTAGACACATGCATAGTGTTGGGTATGACAATACATTCTCAGTAACGTCATAAATTTATATCAAAATAACTTTTAATTTTAGAGTGCGGTCATATTTTGGGTTCGGATCAAATTATTCACTATTGATGGGTCAACTCTTATTTTGAAAGTACAAGACGTTATAATAAGATTGCATACACACCACTCTTCTCAAAGCTCATTTGTGAAAATACATAGGATATATGGTTGTTAGCCTAATATATAGGTAGGGATGTTATGGAAATTGAGGAAATAGAAGTAAACTCAAAAGAATACATATTTCTCTTCCACTCCTTAAATAAATTGGTTCTTGAAGTTGATGTATTACATATTGTAAGCTCAAAGAGATATCAAATGTACGCATATGGTTTTTGTAGCTTACAAACGTCATCCTGATATGAAGATTAATATTTTTTTTCTTATAGTAAAAGAGTGTTCATACGTGATTTAAAAAGTTTTAAAATTGTTACTTCTTAGATTAAAGTTAACTGATAAAGTAACTATTATATTCTAGGTGTTTTGATGATCCTCACAAATGCAGGGATCCGGTCCCTGGCAGAGTGCTCTCGTCCAGATTCAAAATGGTGTACAGTTGTAAAGCTGTCTTGTCAGGTTGGTTGGTGAAAAGTGCAGTGTACTTCACCAATAGAAAGGGCGGACGAGGTTGTTTGTTTCAGTGACTCACAAATGCAGGGACCTGGTCCCTGGCAGAGTTCTCTCGTCCAGATTCATAATGGTGTACAACTGTAAAGCTGTCCTGTCAGAATGGTTGGTGAAAAGTTCACAAATGGGAAGGGCGTACGAGGTTGTTTGTGTCAGCGGTCAAAACTCTTGTTGGTGACTGATATATATACAACAATAAACAAACAACATTATTCATTCAAAAATGAGAGAGAGTTAGCAAGTCTTTTCAAGAACTCACAAAGAACACATTGCAAGGGACCTGGTCCCTACAAGACTGCGTATGTGAAAAGACGACAAGACAGCTGTCAGAAAAGCTGTCACCTCTGATGTGGTAGGTGCACGTCTTTTTAGAGAAGCAGACTCTCAGCCAATGGGGTCGTCTAAAGAGGTTTGTGTCCATTTGATATAATCTCTTCCAACAAGACACAAATTCAAGATTTGGCAAACAAAGATTTGAATTTATAAAAATTCATAAGCTTACAAAGAAGAAGCCATCTTCAAGGAAGAACACTGCTCATATCAACAAGGGACCTGATGGAGTGCTGAAGAGTATTTGATGTATTTTGAGCTTTGTGTCTTATGTGCTTAAATTGTAAATCTACTCCTAAGTTATAAAGGATAGTAGATCGGTTGCTTGTCTACGTATTTAGTTTGAGTCGGATTAACTAGAGTTAGTTAGTCGAATCATCTAAGTTTTGGTTAAGCCTCTTTACATCATTGTTTTGATGTTCTCTTGGGTAGAGTTGCCTAGGAGTGTCAACTAGAGTTAGTTGATATGTGGTGCAGCAGAGTTGCTGCTCGTTTATGCTCTTGTCTTTGAGATCGGAGTTGGTGGCTAGAGTTAGCCTTGTGGGGTTCTTAAAGTCTAGATCAACTAGAGTTAGTTGGTTTAGTGGCAATATGATTATTGCTTAGTTTCCTTTGTAGTAGAGTAACTACAGTAAAGGGGAAGGGATTAAAGAGTTTTAATTCCTAGGTTGCAAGAGTTTGTAATCTGAAACTTTGCTTCGTTTGAATGAAATGAAGTTTGGGTTGAAATCCTGTGAGTACAGGTCGTGGTTTTCACCGTCCTTGAGTAAGGAGGTTTCCACGTAAAATCATTGTGCCTGATTTACTTTGAGTTATTTATTTTTCACACTATTATTCTGTCTGGAGACCTGGTCCTGTGATCACTGGTGGACGCGTACATTCCAACAGTAACTTTTCACTAGACATAGTGTATACATGTTTCGTCTTTTAACACATGGCTCCAATTGAGTTGAAGGGTTAAAATGAGTAACTACAAGATTTTTGCTAAAAAATTATGTTATCTTTGAAGTAATTCACTTCAACGTGTGATGATCTCTTAAAAATCTACACCATTGATCTTTTAAGGTTTAACATACGTAAACATCTAAAATTGACACAAAATTTCATTTAGATACCTCAACTAAATTTTGTACTTTCAAATACTTATAGTAGAGCCCAAGGGTTCTTTTACTTACTTGGTAAGTTGAGTGATTTGTATTTCAAAGAGGTAAGTGCAAAGCCCAAAAATATAATTTATTTTGTTTTTACTTCTATAACATCTCCCAATTTTATTTCATGTTTGCATAGTTTTACATGTCTTTTTTAGCTTAAAATTTAATCAAGTAATATGGCCTTTAGAGTGTTTGGGAATTATTTGGAGTGTGTTTTGGTACTCAAATGAGAATTTTTAATATAAGAAGTGATTACGTATTAGAATTTTTCGTATTGAGGTCCGCTCTAGGTCTGTCACTAAATTCAAGAACCTGAGATCATGCATCCTTGCGTGATTTGGGGGTGCGATTGTCACGATCCGAGCCTACACCCTGGACGTGGCCGGCACTCGAGAACCATTGCTGGTCCCCAAGCGAACCCTCATCCTGGCTGACTACAAGCGGAAGACTAACTCAAGCATACAAAAGCTTAAAAACTGAATAAAAATAATATAT